>JAFLJL010018255.1:118343-152906 GCA_018398815.1 Conus ventricosus
ATGAAGATTTTAGGCCAAAGCCTAGTCTTACAATCTGTCCTTGTCATGCATACATTATTTCAGCACATATCATTCATACTGACAATTCAACATAGCAACATGGTAATCTAATTCTACAATGATAAGCAAACAATTCATAAAAGTACTAATGAGATGGGGGATGGTGAAGCAGAAGGAACTTACAAACAAACAAAACTACAGAGAGGTCAGAGGAGGTGTGGGGAAGAGAGAATGGTAGGTGTGGGTGTGGGGGGGGGGGGGGGGGGGGGGGGGGGGCAGGGAAGGGGTGGTAGACAGAGTGGGAGTGGGGATGAGCGATTTTTAATGGAGAGGTAGGCAAAGAGACAGACACAGAAACAGAAAGCTAAGGACAGGGAGACAGACTGGCAGACAGACACAGAAACAGACGCCAAGAAAACAGACTGACAGACAGACACAGAAACAGAAAACTAAGGAGACAGACTGACAGACAGACACAGAAACAGAAAGCTAAGGACAGGGGAGACGACTAGCAGACAGACACAGAACAGAAAGCTGAGGAGACGACTGGCAGACAGACACAGAAACAGAACGCTAAGAGACAGACTGACAGACAGACACAGAAACAGAAAGCTAAGGACAGGGAGACAGACTGGCAGACAGACACAGAAACAGAAAGCTAAGGACAGGGAGACAGACTTGCAGACAGACACAGAAACAGAAAGCTAAGGAGTCAGACTGGCAGACAGACACAGAAACAGAATGCTAAGAGACAGACTGACAGACAGACACAGAAACAGGAAAGCTAAGGACAGGGAGACAGACTGGCAGACAAACACAGAAACAGAAACTAAGGAGGACAGACTGGCAGACAGACACAGAAACAGAACGCTAAGAGACAGACTGACAGAAGACACAGAAACAGAAAGCTAAGGACAGGGAGACAGACTGGCAGACAGACACAGAAACAGGAAAGCTAAGGACAGGGAGACAGACTTGCAGACAGACACAGAAACAGAAAGCTAAGGACAAGGATACAGACTGGCAGACAGATACAGAAACAGAAAGCTAAGGAGACAGACTGGCAGACAGACACAGAAACAGAAAGCTAAGGAGACAGACTGGCAGACAGACACAGAAACAGAACGCTAAGGAGAGGCAGACAGACACAGAAACAGAAAGCTAAGGACAGGGAGACAGACTGGCAGACAGACACAGAAACAGAAGCTAAGGAGACAGACTGGCAGACAGACACAGAAACAGAAAGCTAAGGAGACAGACTGACAGACAGACACAGAATTAGAAAGCTAAGGAGAGGGAGACAGACTGGCAGACAGACACAGAAACAGAAAGCTAAGGAGAGGGAGACAGATTGGCAGACAAACACAGAAACAGAAAGCTAAGGAGACAGACTGGCAGACAGACACAGAAACAGAAAGCTAAGGAGACAGACTGACAGACAGACACAGAAACAGAAAGCTAAGGAGACAGACTGGCAGACAGACACAGAAACAAAGCTAAAAAACAAGGAGACAGACTGGCAGACAGACACAGAAACAGAAAGCTAAGGAGACAGACTGGCAGACAGACACAGAAACAGAAAGCTAAGGAGACAGACTGGCAGACAGACACAGAAACAGAAAGCTAAGGAGACAGACTGGCAGACAGAAACAGAAACAGAAAGCTAAGGAGAGGGAGACAGACACAGAAACAGAAGCTAAGGACAGGGAGACAGACTGGCAGACAGACACAGAAACAGAAAGCTAAGGAGACGGAATGGCAGACAGACACAGAAACAGAAAGCTAAGGAGACAGACTGGCAGACAGACACAGAAACAGAAATCTAAGGTGACAGATTGGCAGACAGACACAGAAACAGAAAGCTAGGGAGACAGACTGGCAGGACAGACACAGAAACAGAAAGCTAAGGAGACAGACTTGCAGACAGACACAGAAATAGAAAGCTAAGGAGACAGACTTGCAGACAGACACAGAAACAGAAAGCTAAGGAGACAGACTTGCGACAGACACAGAAACAGAAAGCCAAGGAGAGGGAGACAGACTTGCAGACAGACACAGAAACAGAAAGCTAAGGAGAAAGCCTGGCAGACTGACACAAAAACAGAAAGCTAAGGACAGGGAGACAGACTGGCAGACAGATACAGAAACAGAAAGCTAAGGAGACGGACTGGCAGACAGACACAGAAACAGAAAGCTAGGAGACAGGACTGGCAGACAGACACAGAAACAGAAAGCTAAGGAGACAGACTGGCAGACAGACATAGAAACAGAAGCTAAGGAGACAGACTTGCAGACATACACAGAAATAGAAAGCTAAGTAGACAGACTTGCAGACAGACACAGAAAACAGAAAGCTAAGGAGACAGACTTGCAGACAGACACAGAAACAGAAAGCTAAGGAGAGGGAGACAGACTTGTGACAGACACAGAAACAGAAAGCTAAGAAGACAGACTGGTAGACAGACACAGAAAAAGAAAGCTAAGGAGAAAGACTGGCAGACGACACAGAAACAGAAAGCAAGGACAGCGAGGACAGACTGGCAGACAGACACAGAAACAGAAAGTAAGGACAGGGAGACAGACTGGCAGACAGACACAGAAACAGAAAGCTAAGGAGACAGACTGACAGACACACAGAAACAGAAAGCTAAGGAGAGGGAGACAGACTGGCAGACAGACATAGAAACAGAAAGCTAAGGAGACACTGACAGACAGACACAGAAACAGAAAGCTAAGGAGACAGACTAGCAGACAGACACAGAAACAGAAAGCTAAGGACAGGGAGACAGATGGCAGACAGACACAGAAACAGAAAGCTACGGAAACAGACTGGCAGACAGACACAGAAACAGAAAGCTAAGGAGACAGACTGACAGACAGACACAGAATTAGAAAGCTAAGGAGAGGAGAAAGACTGGCAGACAGACACAGAAACAGAAAGCTAAGGAGAGGGAGACAGATTGGCAGACAGACACAGAATTAGAAAGCTAAGGAGAGGGAGAAAGACTGGCAGACAGACACAGAAACAGAAAGCTAAGGAGAGGGAGACAGATTGGCAGACAGACACAGAAACAGAAAGCTAGGAGACAGATGACAGACAGACACAGAATTAGAAAGCTAAGGAGAGGGAGAAGAGACTGGCAGACAGACACAGAAACAGAAAGCTAAGGAGAGGGAGACAGATTGGCAGACAGACACAGAAACAGAAAGCTAAGGAGACAGACTGGCAGACAGACACAGAAACAGAAAGCTAAGGAGACAGACTGACAGACAGGACACAGAAAGCTAAGGAGACAGACTGGCAGACAGACACAGAAACAGAAAGCTAAGGACAAGGAGACAGACTGGCAGACAGACACAGAAACAGAAAGCTAGGGAGACAGACTGGCAGACAGACATAGAAACAGAAGCTAAGGAGACAGACTTGCAGACATACACAGAAATAGAAAGCTAAGTAGACAGGACTTGCAGACAGACACAGAAACAGAAAGTAAGGAGACAGACTTGCAGACAGACACAGAAACAGAAAGCTAAGGAGAGGGAGACAGACTTGCTGACAGACACAGAAACAGAAAGCTAAGAAGACAGATGGTAGACAGACACAGAAAAAAGAAGCTAAGGAGGAAAGACTGGCAGACAGACACAGAAACAGAAAGCAAGGACAGCGAGACAGACTGGCAGACAGACACAGAAACAGAAAGCTAAGGACAGGGAGACAGACTGGCAGACAGACACAGAAACAGAAAGCTAAGGAGACAGACTGGCAGACAGACACAGAAACAGAAAGCTAAGGAGACAGACTGACAGACAGACACAGAAACAGAAAGCTAAGGAGAGGGAGACAGACTGGCAGACAGACATAGAAACAGAAAGCTAAGGAGACACTGACAGACAGACACAGAAACAGAAAGCTAAGGAGACAGACTAGCAGACAGCACAGAAACAGAAAGCTAAGGACAGGGGAGACAGACTGGCAGACAGACACAGAAACAGAAAGCTACGGAAACAGACTGGCAGACAGACACAGAAACAGAAAGCTAAGGAGACAGGACTGACAGACAGACACAGAATTAGAAAGCTAAGGAGAGGGAGAAAGACTGGCAGACAGACACAGAAACAGAAAGCTAGGAGAGGGAGACAGATTGGCAGACAGTCACAGAATTAGAAAGCTAAGGAGAGGGAGAAAGACTGGCAGACAGACACAGAAACAGAAAGCTAAGGAGAGGGAGACAGATTGGCAGACAGTCACAGAATTAGAAAGCTAAGGAGACAGACTGACAGACAGACACAGAATTAGAAAGCTAAGGAGAGGGAGACAGATGGCAGACAGACACAGAAACAGAAAGCTGAGGAGACAGACTGGCAGACAGACACAGAAACAGAAAGCTAGGAGACAGACTGACAGACAGACACAGAAAGCTAAGGAGACAGACTGGCAGACAGACACAGAAACAGAAAGCTAAGGACAAGGAGACAGACTGGCAGACAGACACAGAAAACAGAAAGCTAAGGACAAGGAGACAGACTGGCAGACAGACACAGAAACAGAAAGCTAGGGAGACAGACTGGCAGACAGACACAGAAACAGAAAGCTAAGGAGACAGACTGGCAGACAGACACAGAAACAGAAAGCTAAGGAGAAAGCCTGGCAGACTGACACAAAACAGAAAGCTAAGGACAGGGAGACGACTGGCAGACAGACACAGAAACAGAAAGCTAAGGAGACAGACTGGCAGACAGACACAGAAACAGAAAGCTAAGGAGACAGACTGGCAGACAGACATAGAAACAGAAAGTAAGGAGACAGACTTGCAGACATACACAGAATAGAAAGCTAAGGAGACAGACTTGCTGACAGGCACAGAAACAGAAAGCTAAGGAGACAGACTTGCAGACAGACACAGAAACAGAAAGCTAAGGAGAGGGAGACAGACTTGCTGACAGACACAGAAACAGAAAGCTAAGGAGACAGACTGGCAGACAGGACACAGAAACAGAAAGCTAAGGAGAAAGACTGGCAGACAGACACAAAAAAACAGAAAGCTAAGGACAGGGAGACAGACTGACAGATAGACACAGAAACAGAAAGCCAAGGACAAGGAGACAGATGGCAGACAGACACAGAAACAGAAAGCTAAGGAGACAGACTGGCAGACAGACACAAGAAACAGAAAGTAAGGAGAGGGAGACAGACAGAACAGAAACAGAAAGCTAAGGAGAGGGATACAGACTGGCAGACAGACATAGAAACAGAATGCTAAGGAGACAGACTGACAGACAGACACAGAAACAGAAAGCTAAGGAGACAGACTAGCAGACAGACACAGAAACAGAAAGCTAAGGACAGGGAGACAGATGGCAGACAGACACGAAACAGAAAGCTAGGAGACAGACTGGCAGACAGACACAGAAACAGAAAGCTAAGGAGACAGATTGACAGACAGACACAGAATTGAAAGCTAAGGTGAGGGAGACAGACTGGCAGACAGACACAGAAACAGAAAGCTAAGGAGAGGGAGACAGATTGGCAGACAGACACAGAAACAGAAAGCTAAGGAGACAGACTGGCAGACAGACACAGAAACAGAAAGCTAAGGAGACAGACTGACAGACACAGAAACAGAAAGCTAAGGAGACAGACTGGCGACAGACACAGAAACAGAAAGCTAAGGAAAGGAGACAGACTGGCAGACAGACACAGAAACAGAAAGCTAAGGACAAGGAGACAGACTGGCAGACAGACACAGAAACAGAAAGCTAAGGAGACAGACTGGCAGACAGACACAGAAACAGAAAGCTAAGTAGAAAGACTGGTAGACAGACACAGAAACAGAAAGACAGGGAAGGGAGACAGAGGGAAAAACAGACACACACATACAGGAAGAAGGAGATGGAGAGACACACATACAATTCAATTCAATTCATTGTCCATTTACAAAAGGAAAATTGCCTTGCAGTGACCATGAAACATTCAAAATATATTAAAAAGCATTTCTATGTGAAATATAAATGTCTATAACATTTAACATTACACTCACTGTGAACCCATGGTCACAGCACACAAACACCACTTCTTCATGCACACACTCTAAGAACTGCGCACCCACACATGCATGCACACACACACACCACACACCAACACATACACACACACACACACCACACACAACACACACACACACACACACGTTTTCACATGCACTCACACTCAAGCACCCACATACGCATGGATAGAGAGAAAGAAAGAGAGAGAGAGAGAGAGTGAGTTAAAAGTAAAATGGTGCATAGAGACAGACATGGAGAAAGAGAGGAACAGACAGTGGAACACCAGCAGACTGACCTGCGAGTTCCTTTCCTTGGACTGGGCCTGATATTTCTGAAGAAGTTCATCGTACTTTCCTTCTCTATCTTCATCTCCTGACCAATTCAGCAACAGAAACCAGGTTACAAAAAGCAGTACACAACAACAACATACTCAGGCTAACAAGAGACATATGTATGCATGCAAATGCTAACAAACACATATACCACAAACAGACACAAACAGACACACACACGCATACACACACATATACACAAACACATACACACACAATTTATATTTATATTTAATTTATATAAATGACATAAGTAGAAAATCTCTCTCCTGGAACTACTATAAGGCTTTTTGCAGATGACAGCTTAGTATATAGAACAATCAGAAGCAAGAATGATACACGCATTCTACAAGAGATCTAAACGCTTTACAAGAGTGGGAAAGAACTTGGAAAATGGAATTTCATCCCAAAGTGCCAAGTGTTGCGTATATGTAAAAACGCTCACCAATTAGATCAGATTATTCTATCCATAATACTATTCTTAAAGAAACTAATGCTGCAAATATTTAGGCGTGTTATAGATAGTCGTCTCAAATGGAAAGAACATTACAATTTAGTATGTAAGAAAGCAAATAACTTCTTAGCTTTCTTATACAGGAATACCAATGACTCCCCCCAAAAGGTTAAAGACGACTGTACAAAACACTGGTTAGACCAGTACTGGAATATGGTTTGCTCAGTTTGGGATCCTTACATTAAAGGACATTGATAACCTCGAAAAAGATTCAGAAGAGAGCAGCACGGTTCGTAACAGGGAACCACATCAGAAAAAAGCGGAATACTAGGAAGAACATGAGGAAATTAGAATGGAAAACCCCTTAGAGGAGGAGGAAGAGCTTTTATCAAACTTAACTTTCTTCTTCAAAGCAGAGCTAAAGTAATTGTATTCCAATGGAAACAACTAGTATTGAATAAAAGCAGCACAGGAGTGGCGGTTAATGTTATCCCATACCTGCATCAATTATTGACGGGCCACTTAATTTTTTTATCCCAGTTCTGTACGGCTGTGGAATCACTGCCGGGTGCCATCAAGATTGCCACAAATGCAATTATTTAAAAACAAATTGATAGGGACAGTTTTGAGATCTGCATTTTGACGATTTTCTATTTTTATTTCCCCGAGATATTTTACTGTTACCTGGGCCTGAATTTGGCCTTTGCTTTTAACTTTTTGGGAATATCGGTGCGCCCCCTTGTTCCCAAATTTGCCCCAGGGGGCCAACAGTCTGAGTCGAACTTTTTTATGTTATATTTTTTTATTTTTAACATGCGCGCTGGTGACCTACTCGTTTTGAGGTGAACCAGTATTTTAGGAAGAAGAAAAAGGGAAGAAGAAACGTCTTATAGATCACTAGTTCTGGAGAACGTGATCTATGCACATGTTATCTGAATTTTGTTTTTCCCTGTGCAATTAATTTTTGGTGGAAAAAGTTGAACATGATGTTGAAATATAAACCAGAACAAAAAATACATACCCCAGAGCACTTGTGCTTGCGTCCCGTGCGCACCACACACCCCCCACACACACACAACACACACACACACACACACGTGCTCAACACACACACAGACACGCGTGCTCACACACACACACACAACACACACACACCCACACACACACACACACACAAACCCACATGCACCATACACCTACACACACGTGCACAAAACACCAACCACAACACATTGCACACACACACACTCACACACACACACACACTCACACACACACTCTTTTCTCACACAACACACACACCCCACACACACACCACACCCCAAAAACACACACACAAGGACTCATGCACCACACACCACACACACACACAAAACCACACACACACACACGCACGCACGCACGCACGCACGCACGCACACACACACATACACACCCCACACACACCACACACACACCACCACACACACACAAAACACAGACTCACGCACACACACCACACACACACACACACACCACCACACACACACACACATTTCACACAAACACGCCGCACACCACCACACGCACACACACACACAACACACACACCACACACACACACCACACACACACACCACCACACAGACCAAACTCACCAAAAACAAAGCTTTCTTTAAGTCTTGCTTCAAGAGCAGCCGTTCAGACTGATGGTGGATTTCTCTTGTGCTAAGGCTGTTTGCAGCTGTACACAGCCCATAATAACATTGTGCTAAGGCTGCTTGCAGCTGTACACAGCCCATCATACATTGTGTTTAAGGCTGCTTGCAGCTGGCACAGCAACATCATAACATTGTGCTAAGGCTGCTTGCAGCTGTACCAGCCACATCATAACTTTTGTGCTAAGGCTGCTTGCAGTGTACACAGCCACATCAAAAACATTGTGCTAAGGCTGCTTGCAGCTGTACACAGCATCATCATAAACATTGTGCTAAGGCTGCTTGCAGCTGTACCCAGCCACATCATCATATTGTGCTAGGTGCTTGCAGCTGTACACAGCAACTTTCTTTAACATTGTGCTAGGCTGCTTGCAGTGTCACAGCCACTTCATCACATTGTGCTAAGGCTGCTTGCAGCTGTAACAGAAACATCATAACATTCTGCTAAGGTGCTTGCAGCTGTACACACCCACATCATCACATTGTGTTTAGGCTGCTTGCAGCTGTACACAGCAACATCATAACATTGTGCAAAGGCTGTTTGCAGCTGTACACGCCACATCATCACATTGTGCTAAGGCTGCTTGCAGCTGTACACAGCCACTCACACATTGTGCAAAGGCTGTTTGCAGCTGTACACAGCAACATCATAACATTGTACTAAGGTGCTTGCAGCTGTACACAGCCAATCATAAATTTTTGTGCTAAGGCTGCTTGCAGCTGTACACAGCAACATCATAACATTCTGTAAGGTGCTTGCAGCTGTACACAGCCACATCTTTCACATTGTGCTAAGGCTGCTTGAGCTGTACACAGCAACATCATAACATTGTGCTAAGGCTGCTTGCAGTGTACACAGCACTCATCACATTGTGCTAAGGCTGCTTGCAACTGTACACAGCAACATCATAACATTATGCTAGGCTGCTTGCAGCTGTACACAGCAACATCATAACATTGTGCTAAGGCTGCTTGCGCTGTACACAGCCAATCATAACATTGTGCTAAGGTGCTTGCAGCTGTACACAGCACATCATCATATTGTGCTAAGGCTGCTTGCAGCTGTACACAGCAACATCATAACTTGTGCTAAGGTGCTTGCAGCTATACACAGAAAACATATACATTGTGCTAAGGCTGCTTGCAGCTGTACACAGCCACATCATCACATTGTGCTAAGGCTGTTGCAGCTGTACACAGCACATCATCACATTGTGCTAAGGCTGCTTGCAGCTGTACACAGCAACATCATAACATTTGCAAAGGCTGCTTGCAGCTGTCACACCCACATCATCACATTGTCCAAAGGCTGTTGCAGCTGTACACAGCCACATCATCAAAATTGTGCTAAGGCTGCTTGCAGCTATACACGCCACATCATCACATTGTGCTAAGGCTGCTTGCAGCTGTACACAGCCACATCATAAACATTGTGCTAGGCTGCTTGCAGCTGTACACAGCACATCATTACATTGTGCTAAGGCTGCTTGCAGCTGTACCAGCAAATCATAACATTGTGCTAAGGCTGCTTGCAGCTGTACACAGCAACATCATAACTTGTGCTAAGGCTGCTTGCGCTGTGCACAGTAACTTTCATCACATTGTGCTGAGGCTGCTTGGGCTGTACACAGCCACATCATCACATTGTGCAAAGGCTGCTTGCATCTGTACACAGCACTCATCACATTGTGCTAAGGCTGCTTGCAGTGTACACAGAACATCATAACATGTACAGTTTCCATGAATTAACAGTTTTTGTGTGTGTGGGGTTTTGTGTGTGTGTGTGTGTGTGTGTGTGTTGTTGTTGTTCTTCAATTTAATGTCTTTTCACTAAATGTGATATTAGAAAAGGGTGTGTGTGTTTGTGTGTGTGTCTGTTGAGTGTGTGCGTGCAGCGTGGTAGTGAGTGCGTGCAGCGGGGCGTACGTGAGTGCGCGCCGCGTGTGTGCGTGTGCGTGTGTGCGTGTATGGTGTGATGGGGAGAAAAGTAAGATTTTCGACTGTAAAAAAAAAGAAAAAAAAAAAGACATCAAAGAAAAAAACAAAAAACTGTACAAAATAAGATCATGAAACAGCAATTACAGGATTGAGCCAACTGGGCTTTAACATAAGATTGTACAAAATTTAAGAGAGACATAGTACCCTGGAATATGCACTTTGAAACATCCTTTCTAAATTCTGAAAAATGGGAATAAAATGTAGGGGAAAAAGTACAGAACGTGTGTTGTTGTACATTATCATGGGCGCCGCAAAGCACATCGAATTTATTGAAATATTTTGTTCTGAATGATTTATTTTTAACGAAATAATAAGGAGAGAAGTTGTTTATTGTGTCTTGGGTATGATCCTATGTTTGTTCATAGTTTACGGATTTACCGGAGGAAAGCCCTTTTTAAAAGATTACTTGCTCGAGGTTGTACAACAAAGTATAGAAGAGTCGGGTTTGTGTATTCGGGGGAGAACACTTTCATTGTAGTATTCCTAAAATTTTTTCAAAAGAGGCTCTTTGTAAGAGAGAATATCCTTCATGTAAGCTCAGGGAAATATGAATAGTAGCCGTATTGTCAGAATTGTTTGCACCTGTCGGCAACCCTTGTCACCCCATTCATTTCCGGATATGATGCAAGGGGAAGGAACCCAACAAAAATTAACTGTTATCCTCTTGACATAAGGTTGTGAATGATGTGTGTGTGGTGTGTGTGTGTGTGTGTGTGTGTGTGTGTGTGTGCATGTGGCGTGGTGTGTGTGTGTGTGTGGGGTTGGTGTGTGTTGTGTGTGGTGGGCATGTGTGTGTGTATGTGTGTGTGTGTGTGTGTGTGTGTGTGTTGTGTGCGGTGGCGCATGTGTGTGTGTGTGTGTGTGTGTGTTGTGTGTGTGTGTGTGTGTGTGTGTGTGTGTGTGTGTGATCTGACAGAAAATGGTTTCAGTCTGTCAGAGTGTGTGTGTGTGTGGTTTTGTGTGTGTGTGTGTGTGTGTGTGTGTGTGTGTGTGTCTGGGTGTCTGTGTGTGGGGTGTGTGGTGCATGTGTCTATGTGTGTGTATGCATGTGTGGGTGCATGCATGTGTATGTCTTGATTAGCAATAAAACAAAAAATAAAACAAAACAAAACAAAAAATTTATAAAAAGGGGGGAACAACTGAAATTTTTTCCCTTCATTATCTTCAGCCCCAAAAAAATAACAAGGATAATAAAAGAGACAAAAAATGACTTGTATGACTTCTTTTGTAATAATTTCATAATCCATGTGCACATATGGCTGTGTGTAATGGAGTTCTGCCAAGCCAAAACAATCACTTTGGTTTCACATGGGAAAACTGGATGATTGAACGAAATCAAGTATCCAGGTCAGCAACACATTCACTTCTTCAGTGTTTACATACACATGGAGTTTAGTGCATGGTGTTGGCGATATTTATTTTGAAATGGTCTCCACCACTGCCTACCTTCTCTGGCCATTTTCTCATTCTCAGCCTTTCCTCTTGAAGCTTTCCCCGAGCTCCTCAAAGCGGGACTGGTGTTGCCGGCTATCGTCTCTCTGAAATAACACCCCGCACAGGGTCTCAGAATGGACCCGGGCACCTAGTCTTGAGAGCAACAGTGGAACCACTTCATAACCCTGACCACAAATCCCTTTGGTAACTGGTTCTGTAAAGGACGGTTGTTGGCATACCATGGCAAATTTTAAAAATTCCAGAGAAACAAGTCTCTCAAGAGAGGTGTATTTTGTATCTAGCTAAAATTACATGTTCCAGAAAAAGTTTTTTTAAAGTGAGGAAGGTTTTGGGGTTTGGAAAAACTGTCAACATTCCCGAAACCCTGTCTGCCATTCCCCCCACCCCCCTCCAACTTTCCACAGCACAAATCTTTAATGGAGGTCATTCCCCTGAAGGGTATTTTTGTTTTGTTTTGTTTTTGTTGTTTAGAAGTTTCACTTTAATTTTTTTTTCCAGCAATACTTTCTTGTTGGAATACAGGGCATTTTCCAGCTCTGTTCTTAATCAAGCATATACTGCAAAGACAATCAATAACAGCATTGATACAGACATTGTTTCTTGAATACGAAGGAACATGACTACATTGTTGTGAACATATGGGGATGAGAAGTAGGAATCACCACGACTCACATTGTGTGAAAGGTGTGATGGGAAGGAGGAATCACGACTCACATTGTGTGAAACTATGTGATGGGAAGGAGGAATCACCACGATTCATTTTTGTGAAAGGTGTGATGGAGGATCACCACGATCAATTGTGGAAAGGTGTGATGGAGGAATCAACACGGGTAATTTGTGTGAACAGGTTGTGATGGGGAGGAATCACCACAACTCCATTGTGTGAACATATGTGATGGGAAGGAGGAAACACGACTCACATTGTGTTTAACATATGTGATGGGAAGGAGGAATCAGATCACATTTGTGGAACATATGGTGATGGGAAGTAGGAATTTACACGATTCACATTTGTGTGAACGGTGTGATGGAGGAATCAACACGGGCTCCATTGTGTGAACATATGTGATGGGAAGGAGGAATCACGACTCACATTGTGTGAACATATGTGATGGGAAGTAGGGGAAACACCGACTCACATTGTGTGAACAGGTGTGATGGAGGAATCAACACGACTAAAATTGTTTTGAACATATGTGATGGGAAGGAGGAATCACGACTCACATTGTGTGAACATATGTGATGGAGAAATTTAACCCCGACTACATTGTGTGAACATATGTGATGGGAAGGGGATTCACGACTACATTGTGTGAACTATGTGGGTGGAGGAATAACCATGTTTACATTGTTGACATATGTGATGGGAAGAAGGAAAACCGACTCACATTGTGTGAACATATGTGATGGGAAGGGGAAAACATGACTAAAATTGTGTGAACATATGTGAGGGAAGTGGAATCACCGGACTCACATTGTGTGAACATTTGGAAAGGGAAGTAGGAATCACCGCGACTAAATTGTGTGTACATATGTGATGGAGGAATCATCACGACTCACATTGTATGAACAGGTGTGATGGGCAGGAGGACAGCTGTCATGGTTTACACTGTGTGTAGGTGTGATGGGCAGGAGGAGAGTTGTCATGGTTTCCCCTGTGTATAGGTGTGATGGGCAGGAGGAGGCTGTCATGGTTTACATGTGTGTAGGTGTGATGGGCAGGAGGAGAGTTGTCTGGTTTACACTGTGTGTGGTGTGAAGGGCAGGGAAGGAGAGTGTCATGGTTTACACTGTGTGTAGGTGTGATGGGCAGGGGAGAGCTGTCATGGTTTTACACTGTGTATAGGTGTGATGGGCAGGAGGACAGCTTGTCATGGTTTACCTGTGTGTATAGGTGTGATGGGGCAGGAGGAGAGTTGTCATGGTTTACACTGTGTGTATAGGTGTGCTGGGCAGGAGGAGAGTTGTCATGGTTAAACTGTGTGTATAGGTGTGATGGGCAGGAGGACAGCTGTCATGGTTTACACTGTGTGTATAGGTGTGTTTGGGGAGGAGGAGAGTTGTCTTTGGGTTTTCACTGTGTGTATAGGTGTGCTGGGCAGGAGGGAGTTGTCATGGTTAACACTGTGTGTATAGGTGTGAGGGCAGGAGGAGAGCTATCATGGTTTACACTGTGTGTGGTGTGATGGGCAGGGGACAGTTGTCATGGTTTAAACTGTGTGTAGGTGTGATGGGCAGGAGGAGAGTTGTCATGGTTTACACTGTGTGTTTTAGGTGTAATGGGCAGGATGAGAGCTGTCATGGTTTACACTGTTTTGTATAGGTGTGAGGGCAGAAAGGAGGGTGTCATGGTTTACCCCTGTGTGTAGGGGTGTTTGGGGAGAAGAAGAGCTGTCATGGTTTACACTGTGTGTAGGTGTGAGGGGGGAAGGAGAGCTGTCATGGTTTAACTGTGTGTAGGTGTGATGGGCAGAAGGAGGCTGTAGGTTTACACTGTGGTGTAGGTGTGTGGGCAGGAGGAGAGCTGTCATGGTTAACACTGTGTGTATAGGTGTGATGGGCAGGGGCGAGAGCTGTCATGTTTCCCCTGTGTGTAGGTGTGATGGGCAGGAGGAGAGTTGTCATGGTTTACACTGTGGTGTTAGGTGTGATGGGGGAGGAGGAGGTTGTCTGGTTTACACTGTGTGTAGGTGTGATGGGCAGGGGGAGAGCTGTCATGGTTTACACTGTGTGTATAGGTGTGATGGGCAGGAGGGAGTTGTCATGGTTTAACTGGTGTAGGTGTGATGGGCAGGGGAGAGCTGTCAGGGGTTTACACTGTGTGTATGGTGTGATGGGCAGGAGGAGAGTTGTCATGGTTTACCCGTGTGTATGGGTTGTGATGGGCAGGAGGAGAGTTGTATGGTTTACACTGTGTGTATAGGTTTTTTGATGGGCAGGAGGAGAGTTGTCATGGTTTTTCACTGTGTGTAGGTGTGATGGGCAGGAGGAGAGCTGTCTGATTTACACTGTGTGTTGGTGTGATGGGGGAGGGAGGGGCTGTCATGGTTTACACTGTGTGTAGCAGTGATGGGCAGGAGGAGAGCTGTCATGGTTTACACTGTGTGTAGGTGTGATGGGCAGGAGGAGAGCTGTCATGGGTTTTCACTGTGTGTAGGTGTGATGGGCAGGAGGACAGCTGTCATGGTTTACACTGTGTGTAGGTGTGATGGGCAGGAGGAGAGCTGTCATGGTTTACACTGTGTGTAGGTGTGATGGGAGGAGGAGAGCTGTCATGGTTTACACTGTGTGTAGGTGTGATGGGCAGGAGGAGAGCTGTCATGGTTTACACTGTGTGGGAGGTTTTGATGGGCAGGAGGAGAGTTGTCATGGTTAACTGTGTGTAGGTGTTTATGGGAGGAGGAGGAGGCTGTCATGGTTACATGTGTGTAGGTGTGATGGGCAGGAGGAGAGCTGTCATGGTTTACACTGTGTGTAGGTGTGATGGGCAGGAGGAGAGCTGTCATGGTTTACACTGTGTGTAGGTTTTGATGGGCAGGAGGGGCAGCTGTCATTTGGTTTTACACTGTGTGTAGGTGTGATGGGCAGGAGGAGAGCTGTCATGGTTTACACTGTGTGTAGGTGTGATGGGGAGGAGGAGAGCGTCATGGTTTACACTGTGTGTAGGTGTGATGGGCAGGAGGAGAGTGTCATGGTTTACACTGTGTGTAGGTGTGATGGCAGGAGGACAGCTGTCATGGTTTACACTGTGTGTAGGTGTGATGGGCGGGGAGAGCTGTCATGGTTTCACTGTGGTAGGTGTGATGGGCAGGGGGACAGCTGTCATGGTTTACACTGTGTGTAGGTGTGATGGGCAGGAGGAGAGCTGTCATGGTTTACACTGTGTGTAGGTGTGAGAGGATTTGGGGAAAAGGAACATTCATCCGGCTGTAAATGTCTTCACATGAGAGCATGCGCTGTTTGCATGTGTTTATTTGCATGTGTGTGTGTGTGTGTTGTGTGTGTGTGTGTGTGTGTGTGTGGTGTGTGTGTGTGTGTGTGTGTTGTGTTGTGTTGGTTGTGTGTGTTGTGTTGGGTGTGTGGTGTGTGGTGTGTGTGTGTGTGTGTGTGTGTGTGTGTGTGTGTGTGTACTTGTGTGTTGTGTGTGTGTGTTTCGTGCATGCTTGTGTGCGTGCGTGCTTGTGCTTGTGTGCGTGGGGTGCTTGTGTGTGGTGTGTGTTTGCCTGCATGTTTGTGTTCCTTGTGTGTGTGTGTGTGTTGTATGTGTTTATTGTGTGTGTGTGGTGCTTGTGGGTGCATACGCATGAGAACTTGTGCATTTGTGCATGCATGCATGTGTGCGTTTCTAAATTTCAGTGATGATAATTTGCTTTGTCCTTGAGAAAAGGGTTTGCTATGGGGACTGGGCTCTATTTCTTGATAATTATGCAGTTTGTTTTGTTTACTTTGGTCATGTTCTTTGTAATGCTAAATGTAACCTCTTTGAGCTCCCATCAGAAGACATGCTCAATACAACATCATCCTATTCTTATGATGAACACTCCCAAAGTGTAAAATCTTCTGGGTTCAGTGTTAAACAGCATGTCATCTTTTGTTTGTAATGCCCAGGATAGTTGGATCCTATGTAGTATGGCCGGATGACGAGGAAAAAAATCTTTTCAGATGAAAATTTCAGAAAAAGACATACACTGGACAACACATTGGGTGTTTCCTTTATACATTGGACACACACACTGGGTGTTTACTCAGATGACCTACACTGCACACACACTGGGTGTTTACCTCAGAATAGACCTACACTGACACACACTGGGTGTTTACCTTTAATAGACATACACTGGACACAAATGGGTGTTTACCTTTTAATAGACATACCCGGACACAAACTGGGTGTTTACCTTTAACAGACATACCCTGGACACAAATGGGTGCTTACCTTTCGTTTTTCAGAGCTTCCACATCTCCACGTGCTCTTTCTAACGATTCCTTCAGATTTTTTGCTTCATCTGAAACACACACACACACACACACACACACAACCACACACCACACACACACACACACATAAAACACACACACATACACAAAACACACACATACATTCATGTATGCATATGTGCGTGCACACACACACACACACACACACACACACACACACACACACACACACACACACACACACACATGCGTGCTCACACACACACACACACACACACACACACACACACACACACACACACACACACACACACACACACACATTTACATCAGCCCTTGTCTCTTTCGACTTTGAAATGGATTTTCAGCTTCCACACAAAATTTGTCATGAAAAATAAAAATCATCATGGGTTAGTTTTTGCATTTACTCCTTGTCCTTTTGGTAAAATACTAGAGGGCCTAAGTGTTTGCAGTGAGTTCCCTCATGTCGTTGAGTTCATTAATGCCAAATCTGCACTTTAAGTATGCCCACACATAATATGCATATCTGCATGATGATGTGTGCAACACAACACACACAAAACACACAAATACACACACACAGCACGCACACAAAACACACACACACACACACAACACACACACACACCACACACACACACACTTCCCACACACACACACACACACAAAACACAACACACACAACACACACACACACACACACACACACACACACTAATACACGGGCACACACCCCCACACACACACACACACACACACAACACACACATGCACACACACACCAACACAAAACCAACACACACACACACACACACACAACACACATTCCACAGCTTCATACTGATAGCATCTGAATAAACCATGACTGCAGTCTATGGGAACATCTGACATAACATCACATTAAAAACACAGAAACCAGCAAAGATTCACTTCACTATCCGTAGAATTTCACTCAATGCATCCACAAATCTTTATCCACAAATCCTTTTGTCATGTGACGTAGCCTCACATCAAGGCATGTGACGCTCCATCGCATGTAGTTAGTGATATGAATCATTTCCCGTCCCACAACTAAAGGAAGAATATTCATGTGGCTTGACTAGTGTAGGGGCGTCCCAAAATAATTGTGAGTATGATCATTCAAGAAACGAATGTGGTCATTGGGTGAAAGTGACACTGAGTGAGAGTTTAACAAGGGCTGGTAAGGTAAGGTGCTGGTCATGTGTTTTGAACATGAGTATGCACTCACTAGGAGAAGGGGGGAAAGAGTCAGTTTTAACCAGCAGATGGCCTAGAGACTCGAACTGTCAGGACGGTGGTCCTCTTTGCTGACCAGTCATTACAGGTGAGCGATAGATAGTTGGGGAAAGCTACGGGGGAAAACTTAAAGAAGAGAGAAAGAATTCATATGTTGAATTGAGAAGCAGGTTACTTACACGAACCTTATTCGTGTTTCAGCCCTTCACCCTTTACCCTTCGCCTTCACCCTTCATCTTTCACCCGTGAGGTGGTTGAAGATGGCCATGGTGTGGGGAACATACCGGTAGTTCAGCCCCAGCCAGTACCAACTCCAGGGAGAGGAGTTGAAGCTCGTCATTTCGCAAGAGACAGAGGAAGTCGCGGAAGAGAAGACGAGACTCGTATCTCCAGGACAAGAGAGTTCGAGGGGGCAGTATATTGTTCAGGAGAGAGAGACAGGGAATTGAGAAAGCAGGGAAGCTTTTTACTTGAGGCAGGCAGGTCCTCAGTGATTACGGGAGTTATGTATTCTCTGGTTCGGATTTTTTGGATAACGGAATGTGAAGGCCATAGCTTTATAGAAGCGGAACTAGGTTATTTTATCTCTCGGTGTGAGGGAGATACATGTGGAAGACTGTTTTTTTCTCTCAGTGTAAAGAGAGATACATGTGTGCAGATTTATTTGTCTTCAGTGTGGAGAGAGATACAGTTGTAAACTCTGTTTACATGTGGTTGATGATTTAGTAAATTGTTTTCCCTGAAGGAGAGGGGGAGAAGAAAACATTCGGTAGTGCGCCTTTTGGTTGTTTGGAAAGATTGCGTGTGCGTATGGAGTAAATGCTGTCATGAATGCGGGTATGCAAAAGTGACAGTGTGACAGTGGTGCCCCCGACTCCAGTTTCACCGGCGTAGCTGCCGTTTGTTTCCCGGGAAAAAAAAAAAAAAAAAAAAAGAAAGATTTCTATTTGTGCCCTTGGGGTTTAAAAAAAAGGTTTATACACTACTCCGCAAAAGTTAAGGGCCGGAAAAACATTCCTGTCTCCCAAGCAAAAAAAATCCAAAAAACACCCGCAACTCATAGAATGATTTAATGCAACATTTAATCCATCGATTTATGCACAACATTCATTGACAAGTCAAAACCCATTGGATTTACATCCGTCACAAAACAACACCCCCCTTCTGAAAAATTGCAGAAAGTCAGGTCATTTTGTTCATGTTCAATAACGGGTGTGGCCCCCATTTGCTGCCAGACAGTCCACCAGCCGTCGCCGCATCGAGTGGACAAGGGTTGTGCAGCATCTGTTGCGGGATGGCGAGCCACTCCCGCTGAGGAAGTGGAAGAGCTGCGCACCATCTACGGGCTGGGGGTGATTGTCCACTACGCGGCATCCAAGAATGTCCCACAGGTTTTCAATGGGAGCCCGGTCTGGGGATCGGGCTGGCCAGTCCATGTGGACAACTTGCGCACGCTGCAGGAAGTCCCTCACCACCAAAGCACGGTGAGGGGTGGCGTTGTCGTCCTGTAGAATGGAGCCACGTCCCATGGCCCGCAGAGTGGGGACGATGATTGGCCCGACAATCTCATCCTGTACCCCACGCCGGTCAGGTTGCCTCGAATGAGGTAAAGAGGAGTCCTCCATGGAGATGAAAGCCCCCCACACCATCACGGACCCCCCTCCATACCGGCGTGCTCTTGGACGCAAGCATGGACGAATCGCTGCCTACACGTCGCCAAACGCGCCTCTGGGCATCACTGTTCGACAAAGAGAAATACGAGACTCCTCTCGAGAACAGGACTCTGCCCACTGCTGCTGTTCCAGCGCTGGTGGTTGCGTGGAGAACGCCATCCGAGTTTGACGACGATGACGTGGTGTCAGCGGTATTATTCGATGGCAGGGAAACTTGAGTGAGGTGGAGGTTTACCTCGTGCAGCGCATCGACTAACAGTGTCCTGGGAGATGTTAATGTGGAGTAGCCGTCCTCAGGTTGCTACGGAGGGTCCACATGGCAGTGATGGTTCTGTCACGCTCAGCGCCATCACTGAGGTAACGATCGTCGCGATGGTTCGTTGTTCTTGGGCCTTCCGGAGCGGGGCCCGTTCATCGTACTACGGTGGCTTGTGAACAAGAGTTCAGTGCAGAGTTTTCGAATAACGGGAGTGGCTCACTCCAAGCGCTCTGGCGACTTCTCGGCCGGAAGTTCACTGCCTGAAGCCAGCCAGCGCCCCGTCCACGATCAAGTTGTGATAGTCTCTGTCTTGGAGATGGTTAATGAGGACCCCTGGTTGCAGCCCTTAAATACCCCCCTAACCGTGTACCCTTTGGCGGAGACAGTGTTCAATAGGGACATGGCTTGCACGTGCGAATTTGCCAGACACCTTTGACGCCGGCACAGCTTAGTCAGCTGACAACGACTCTGATCTTTCATTACATTACGTGCAGTAGCATCGTTTTCTGCGCAGCTTCAAAACACATTTGCTAACTGCAATGTCTGCAAACAGCGTCTTGGGCCAGTGCAGCATTCAGTAAAGGTTGACGCGTAGCCCTCCCATGCGTCATTTTCACGTCGTTGTGATAGATGTACAATATTTATATCTGCAGCTTATGAAAACAATGGGTTGGCCCTTAACTTTTGCCGGACGAGTATATTTGTACCCTCAAGGGTTTGAGGGAGAGGAAAAAAAGGATTTCTATTTGTGCCCTAAGGGTTTGCGGGAAGGAAAAAAAAAGAAATTAGTTGATTTTTGAATTGTGTATAATATTTGCATTTGTTGTTGTATTGCTATTTCTATGTGGGGTAAGCGTGGTTGAATTTCTTTTGGTTGTCTACTCCGTTAAAGGTTTTTTTTTTTTTTGGTAGGATTTCTTTTTGGACCCATTCCCCACCCTCGGGACACGATAGCCTCAACACTCCTCTTGCTCGATACTGGCGCAGCAAGGAGTGCAGGTCCGCTGAGGAGTCGCTGTCCTTCCCTAGAGTATTAGAAGATTTTGTCCCTTTCCCAGGACTGATAGCCACAACCTCTTCCTGCGTTTAGCAGGGGGATCATGGCGTTGGGGTCAATAGTCTTTACCTTTCTTATAAATATTCTATTTCTTTCGATTTCCTTTTGTTTCAGTTTGATTTTTCCCCTTGCCCTCTGAGTGTGGGATTCAACTTCTCCTCCGTCACGCTAATGTGTAGGTGGTGAGGTTGTTACCCGCATCTGCCCAAATAATATTCTGTATCTTTTGATCATTTTTTTTTTTGGGTGTGCTGGTGCGAGATTTCTTGAGTTTGGGTGAATGTGCATTTATTGGATTGATTGTTTAGTATTTTGTATTATTACTGGTTGTGGTGTATATTGTGCAGTTGATTTGTTTTTCCGTCTCCAGTTTCACCGGGAGACAGTTGACCACTAGGGTGATGTCTGTGGGTTCTTTTGCTTTTCTTGATGCTGCTCACTTTCGGTCCTGTGTATCATTTCATTTCCTTTTCACCCCCTTTTTCAAAATGCTTAAACCTTCTCCTCAATAAGCTCTATCTGTTTTCCTTTTCAACATTTTCATGTTTTAGTCAGGATTTAAGTAGTTTGTGTTTTTCCCTACCCTTTTTTTAAATTGTTTTGTGTTTCCATTTGTTTTGTAAATCTTATATTCATTTTTTTGTATAAGAGCGAGTACATTGGTTTTGTATATTCCATTTGAAATTAAGTAAGATGAAAGCTGGCAAACAAGAAACATTAGAACTAAAACTTTATAAGAATTTATTTTCAGTAAAATTTATTTTGTTTATTTCCTTTATTAAGGGAAACAGTTTTGCAATTAAACTTCATTGTGTTTGTAAATTCCAAATTGATAAACTGTTGCAAATTTATTTTTGGAAAAATACATTCCTTGGATATTTCATATTTAACCTGTTTAAGTAGATGTTTTCTGTTTATTCCGGAAATTGAATTCTGTTTTGTTATATACTATAATTACGGTTTTGTGAAACATAACTTTGATCATATATCGCCTTTATTTTTATTCATTCTTTGAGATTGTTTTGGTGTTATATATGACGGTCATAATGGATGATTTTGATAGATATGTTAAACAGCGGAACGCTTGGGTTTTGTGGAGAAAAAACTTTACTAACTATGTGCAACAATGCACAGATAGGGCAGGACAGGCTAAGACAGAGGGAAGCTGAAGAAAATAGACTAACAGAGGGAAGCTGAGAAAATAAATTACAGGGGAAGCTGAAGCAAATAGACTACAGAGGGAAGCTGAAGCGGTGTAAGAAAATAGACTACAAAAGGAAGCTGAAGAAAATAGAGATACAGAGGGAATTTAATTTGAGAAGTTTAGGAATTAGAGACAGATGATTGAAATTAGAAGAAATACAGGCATCGAGAGAACTCCACAGTCGTTCCGCAAGCCATACCTCAACCAAAAAAATAAAAAAAAAAAAAAATAAATAAACAAAAAAAAAATCGCATTTAATTCATAGTTGCGCCTTTTGGGAAAAAACGGATGCACATTGATAGTTTTCTTTTCCGATTTGAAAGTCACGCATCGTCTTGTGGTTTGGCCAAAGAAAAGTGGACATTGTATATTGGTCGTTGTTTAAGGGTTAGCGCTGTGACTCTGTACCACTCACTTGCAGCGAAAACAAAAATTTAACTTGGGATCAGTTGAAAGATGAACTCCTCAAGAAATTTCAATGTTCGGCTTGATCGTTTTCACTGAACGTTTCCGTTCTGTGCGCCCTGAAAAAGGAGAATAGTTTCCATCGTTTTGATCCGTATGTGTCATTGTTTGGATCGATGGATCGATTTGTTAAAACGAAACAAAACTTATCAATCATGCGAGTTTCCTTCTTAGAAGAGAACAACTTATCAGAGCGTGCTGCAAAGATCTGGCCACTTTCTTAAAGAAGGCAATTGAAAACGTGGAGAAATGTGTTCAGATGGTGGATCAGAATTGTGTCGATAACCAGATTATTGTCGTGGCTAGGAAAGTTAGAGAATTTTTCCATCTTTGAGTCTCTTGAGTCATGTACTATCTCATCAGGGAAGGGGATGTTACAGGAAAGGAAATCGTGGGTCATTTTTAAGTCTCAAGGATATACCTATCCTAAGGAACGCACAGGGATCTTCCGCGGTTCGAGTGACTTTCGTCAATACCAGTACTCACCGCCCGGACAGAACCGTTACTTCTCAGCAAACGTTCCGAGGTCGTGGACAATGACACACGTAGACCTTTTGGGCAGTTCGTGGCAGAACGAGTTCACAAAATCAGTCAGCTGCCGATCAGACCAATTGCGCTGTTTCTTTTGTGATGCATGTTCATCTGAAAAGAAATTGCCCTTTTCAGAACGGGTGATTCAAAACCCGCATTAGTCTCACTGATTTGTGAAAGTAAGGACCTTGTTTTGACACAGAGCAATCTGTTGATGGGACTGGAGTTAGAAACGGAGCAATCAATGGATTGCAGGCTTCGGTTTTGCGAGACACTGGGTGCCAACACTGATGATGTACGGAAAAATCTTTCGTGCTTCAAGACCAGTATATCAACACTGTCAAAGGGTTTAGGTCGTTTGGAGGCAAGATTGAAACGTTTACGCTGCGCGAATTTTTCAGTAGAAACACCGTACTACTCGGCTTTCTTGCGCCGTGTCATTGATAACCATGTCTGCGACTTGATATTGGGCAATTTGCAGGAGTCGCTCCAGTACCGAGGTGTGTGCTGGAGGTATCGTTTGTTCCTTGTCTTGTGAGTACTAGATCTAATGTCGTAGAGACGGGAAATGGCTACAAGCCGCTAATAAGTCTCAAAACTGGATGAACTCCAGATTACCCAGATGATTTAAAAGAAATGCAGGGAAAGACGAGACGCTGACGACACTACTTTCTGCTGTAAATCAGACTGTCATGACGTACTAACGGACAAACCAAGTTAACATACTGGACTCTACATTCTCTAAGTGTGTGTACCTGGACAGGACAACAGACAAAGTTGTGGTTCCAAAAACCACTTAGAGAACAGTGTGCACACGGATAATGATGCATTTTTTCGTGTCACTGTGGTCAAAAGAACATAAAGAGAGAGTCTTGATTCTTTTTTTGGCCGGTGTTTGTCTCACAAAGGAAGTACGAAATACTGCCGCTCCATGTGTACATCTGCCAAAAGACATCTCAGAAAGGTCGCGTCCCATGTGCCCTATTGCACAAAATGCCTCTCATTTTCCGTTACATTTCGGAAGGTAGCTTTTGATCTGGTTGGACCTTTACCACTGTCTTCTTCGGGATATCGCTATATACTGGACTTTGGTGGATACAAGGCGACAAGGTATCCAGAAGCGATTCACTGAAGAAAATTGATCAGTATCTGTCGCTGAAGCCTTACTTGCAATTTTTTCCAGAGTGGGTTTTCTTCCAGACGTAATTCTCTCGGATTGTCGGAACGCAATCATTTCCGATCTAATGAGAGAATTTACAGACTGTTGTCAATCTACTTCCATTCTCAACCACGCCATATCATCCCAATCGAATGGCATGTTGAAAGTTCATGGAACGTTGAAGTCCATGTTGAGAAAAGGTTGCAGGCCAGAGGCCCACAGGATTGGATCGTTTCTTACGGCTTTGCTTTTTGCATACAGGGAAAGCGAAGAAAGCTGGGATTCTCACATTTGAGCTTCTTTTCGGACATCCAAGGGGTCCTTTGGATCTGTTGATGACACAATGGACGGAAAAAAAGACGGGACATACCTGACAGTTAAACTGTTTACCATACAAGATTTATGAACTGCATAATCGTTTGAAGGAGCATGTGAGCTTGCTCAAAACAGTAAGCTGTAGGGATAAAACAGATGTCGTACAAGGTCTTTGCGACAGAAAAAGAAAAGGCACGTTCCTTAGTGTAGGGATATATAAAGTTTGTATTACTCACTGATGAACATAACAAGCTTCGTGTTTATGTGGATGTGTCCTTTTCAGGTGGTTCGAAAAAATTTCTGAAGTAAAATATAAGATCAAAATGGCAACACTGAGAAGGTATTTCATTGTGAACATGTTGAAGTAAGTATGTTGATCGTACAAATGATGCCATCAACCAGTCAGTGGTGGATATGTCCTATGTCAGAAACTGATGTAACATGACCAGACAATTATCAGTGATGAATTTGTCCCAATGTAAACGTACAGAGACAGATCAAAAGGTTATGGAAAACAGCAAATGTAGGAGTGTTACCATCTACCTGTGCAGATGATGTTGTACCCCTTCTATTTGTCTTCAAATGTTGACCTATGAGGGATTGTGTTGGGTTCGGTCGAATGTTTGTCTACTACTCAAACAGAACGCTCAAAGAATTTTTGAAGACTTTCAGGATTGTGTTGACGGATAACCCAGGTACAGTAACTGGTTTATTGAACCCATAAGTATTCAGTTAACTTCTGAAATACCAGGTGCGAACCAGACCATACCCCCTCCCATTTGCATAAAAGAGTGGTTGAGAGAGAAATCAATGTAATGCTGGATTAAAGTGATAGAACCTTCTACATCTCCGTACAGTCACCACGATGTATTGGTGACACAACATGATGGATCGGTGCGTTTCTGCATCGATTACAGAAAAGTATTAAGATCACTTGTGTTCGATGCAGAGCCCCCCCCCCCCTTATCCAGACATTGAAGAACTTCTGTGTCAGCTTCAGAAGGAAACTATTTGTGATGAAAGTAGGACTTAACGAAAGGTATGGCAGATTCCCAAAATTGGCTGATGCAGACAAGTGGAAAAGACAGCGTTTCAAAACACCTTTTGGTCTTTTCCAGTGGGGACAAAAATGCCATTTGGTTTGCAGAAGCCCCAGGCTTCTTTTGCCAGAATGATGCGAGCCCTGATACTCCTTGAATGTGGTGCAGTCAGTTTTTTTGATGACATTTTGTTGGCTGCAAAGTCATGGAGTGACCTCCTTTCTAATTACGAGCTGTTTTTTGCAGACTCAGAAGATTAGGGTTTGTTGCGAAGACCATCAAAATTCGTGCGGTTTTTCAAACTCACGAATTTTTGGGGTCACAACTATATTTCGTGTGGAAAAAATGATGCCAGAGGAAGAAGTGGAAAAGATTTTATCATTACACAAACCACTACAAAAAAAAAAAGATCAGGTTCATCATCGGATTGCTTGTCTTACTATAGACGATATGTACCCCACTTTGCGTTCCCTGACGGCCCTTTGACTGAACTGACGAAAGGGCGAAGAACAAAAGTATTGTGGGGTCTGATGAGATGCAGAAGGCTTTGGAGTGTGGTCAGAACACCTCAACTACATTTACTGTTCTATTGATACCCTCCCTATCAGAGGACTTATTTTAAGAACTGATACCAGTTCTAAAGGAATGGGAGCGGTACTGTTGAAGGAAAAAAGTGCTTAGTTACATCCGTGCAATACGCCAGTAAGAAGTTCTCAAGGACACAGGAGAAATCTCACTATGTGGAGAGAGAGTGTTGGTATTGTCTGGGCATGTGAGAAGTTCGCAGGTTCTTGACTGGAAGAAAGTTTCAGTTATAGACGGACATAGGCCACTGACGTTCTTGATATCGTCAAAGAATAAGAATAGCAGGTTATGAAGATGGTCTTTGGCATTGCAGGAATGTCCAATTTACTGTTGAACCAGTGCCTGGAACACAAAATGTCATGGCAGATTGTTGTCACGTGCATGAATGCTCCTGGACAATGTAATAACTGCTTCAAGGGAAGGACTATTCTGTTTTTGTTCTTTCTGAATGATTACGGTGCTGTGATCTCATTTGGAAGTGCATTGTATGCTACAGACGATTTAAATCAAATAGTATTTATGCATAGTTTGCTTATGAAGTGACTATATGTTTTGCAAGCAATCAAATACTTGATGTTGAGTCGATTATACAATATTTATTATTGATAAAAAATGGGAAAAATCAAGTACTATCCTTTATGTCTAATTTGCTTGTGAAGATGAATATATTTATGATGTGTGATGAGCAAATAAAACTCTTTAGAAATGTATATACACATGTTTTGATTTGTGCAAATGAGACAAACCAATGGTTTTCATTTGTCATTGTCAACAATGGGAAGCATTGTGACTTTACAATGGACTAAACATTTCATGTGGGGAAAAAAGAAATTATTGTTTTAATTATGTTTATTTGTTTACATGTCTATTGAGAAACATTCACACTTGGAAGTCTTCTCATTTTCATGAGGGTTTTGAAACATATGATGTGAGGACAAAGATCGATGGAAAATATGTGCTTCTTCACATCTTAATGTTATGAACACAATTTGTACTTAGAATTGGTATTATCCCTAATGGTTTTATCATGTAATTTGTGAATTGTATTTTGTGAGATGTGGTGATCAATTATGATATGTTTTTTTTTTTAGAAGACTGAAAAGTTTGAATATGTATTTATGGTGGATCATGATGATTGATTCTATACGTTTATTATTAATTGGTGAATCATGTGTGATGGTTACACATTTTGAGATTCATGGCTGAAGATGTGTTTAAGTGAAGTTGTATATACTTTAAAAAATTATCTGGAGAAAATTTTTCATCCCAGGATGGGGGGTGTCATGTGACGTAGCCTCACATCAAGGCATGTGACGCTCCATCGCATGTAGTAATGATATGAATCATTTCCCCGTGCCACAACTAAAGGAAGAATATTCATGTGGCTATGACTAGTGTAGCGGGCGTCCCCAAAATAATTGTGAGTATGACTCATTCAAGAAACGAATGTGGTCATTGGTGAAAGTGACCACTGAGTGATAGTTTAACAAGGGCTGGTAAGGTAAGGTGCTGGTCATGTGTTTTGAACACTGAGTATGCACTCACTAGAGAAGGGGGAAAGAGTCAGTTTTAACCCAGGAGATGGCCTAGAGACTCGAACCTGTCAGGACGGTGGTCCTCTTTGCTGACCAGTCATTACCAGCATCCCTTCACCCTTCAACCTTTACCCTTCGCCCTTCACCCTTCATCTTTCGCCCCGTGAGGTGGTTGAAGATGGCCATGGTGTGGGGAACATACCGGTAGTTCAGCCCCAGCAAGTGCCAACTCCAGGGAGAGGAGTTGAAGCTCGTCGTTTCTCAAGAGACAGAAGAAGTCGCGGAAGAGAAGTCGAGACTCGTATCTCCAGGACAGGAGAATTCGAGGGGCAGTATATTGTCTCAGAGAGACAGGGAATTGAGAAAGCAGGGAGCTTTTTTCTTGAGGCAGGCAGGTCCTCAGTGATTACGGGAGTTATGTAATTCTCCTGGTTCGGGTTTTTTTGGATAACGGAATGTGAAGGCCACGGCTTTATAGAAGCGGAACTAGATTATTTTATCTCTCAGTGTGAGGAGAGATACATGTGGAAGACTGTTTTTTCTCTCAGTGTAAGGAGAGTTACATGTGTGAAGATTGATTTGTCTCTCGGTGTGAGGAGAGATACATGTGTGCCGATTTATTTGTCTCTCAGTGTGGAGAGAGATACAGTTGTAAACTCTGTTTACAAGTGGTTGATGATTTAGTAAATTGTTTTTCCCTGAAGGAGAGGGGGAGAAGAAAACATTCGGTAGTGCTCCTTTTTGGGTGATGGAAAGATTGCGTGTGCGTATGGAGTAAATGCTGTCATGAATGCGGGTATGCAAAAGTGACAGTGTGACACCTACAGACACACCAGCTGTGCACGTCCCTGCTGACCCCTGACCCCAACCTCTCTCTGCCCCTCACCCCTACAGACACACCAGCTGTGCACGTCCCTGCTGACCCCTGACCCCAACCTCTCTCTGCCCCTCACCCCTACAGACACACTGGCTGTGCACGTCCCTGCTGACCCCTGACCGCAACCTCTCTCTGCCCCTCACCCCTATAGACACACTGGCTGTGCATGTCTCTGCTGACCCCTGACCCAACCTCTCTCTGCCCCTCACCCCTACAGACACACCAGCTGTGCACGTCCCTGCTGACCCCTGACCCAACCTCTCTCTGCCCCTCACCCATACAGACACACTGGCTGTGCACGTCCCTGCGACCCCTGACCCCAACCTCTCTCTGCCCCTCACCCCTACAGACACACTGGCTGTGCACGTCCCTGCTGACCCCTGACCCCAACCTCTCTCTGGCCCCTCACCCATACAGACACACTGGCTGTGCACGTCCCTGCTGACCCCTGACCCCAACCTCTCTCTGCCCTCACCCCTACAGACACACTGGCTGTGCACGTCCCTGCTGACCCCTGACCCCAACCTCTCTCCTGCCCCTCACCCCTACAGACACACTGGTTGTGCACGTCCCTGCTGACTTCTAACCTCAACCTCTATGCGCTTGCCCTCTGCCCCTCGCCCGCACCCCTTCTCCTTCGACGCTTCAACCATGCCACATGTGTTCCCCCTTCCTCCTCCACATACACACAGACCCCACCCCACCTCCCTCACACACACACACACAACACACACACACACACACACACACACACACACACACACACACACACACACACACACACACACACACACACACACACACACGTAACCTCCTTCGTAATACGCACGCACGCACGCACACACACACACACACACACCACACACACACACACACACACACACACACACACACACACACACACACACATACACACAGCGGCATGCGTGCACATGCATACATGCATTGACATGATTGACGAAGTAAGTGTGAAAAGCTAAAAGGCAGAAGTTATAATGGAGTGATTTACATGACTGCCTGAGCATAGCCCTTTATGCATTAAGATTTAAAGGATGAGAGTGAAAAACTGCAGTGGAAACAGTTAAAGAGAAACAATGTTCAAGCAGAACTTATTGCTCTTCCATTTTTTTTTCTCCCTAACGAATTTTAGGATGTGAAAAAAAAAATGCCCAGGGCCAGAAGAACGAAGAGCCGTGAAAGGAATGCAGAAGAACGAAGAGCCGTGAAAGGAATGCAGAAGAACGAAGAGCCGTGAAAGGAATGCAGAAGAACGAAGAGCCGTGAAAGGAATGCAGAAGTTCCAAACCTAGGAGAAAACTGAGGAGCAGATTCAGAAACAAACAACAACAAAAGACAGAAGCAACAGGAAGCCAATGCAGCTCTGTGAAGGATAAGTATGTTGCTGGACTAAAGTATTTTAAAAAGAGGCGTGGGCGGAATTTTCAATTTGCTGAAGAGCTCTGAATATAGATTTTGGGTAAGCAAAGATAAGCAAATTACAATGTTTCAGTTTAAATGAATGTATGTATCTACTTTGAGGTTCTGTTGAATGGACCTGATGCATCTGAGTTCAATATTTGTAATCTGACACGGCTTGACAATGTGTTGTTTGAATGAGGGTCCTGATCCGAGACGAAGCAATGCACATGATGAGAGAACGAGAATTGTTTAAGAGAACGGGAAAGGACAGAAAATTACACCTAAAGAAGATCTGAATCGGATAGATTCTGGTTTACCATTATTAGATATAAGACACTTCTGACAACCCGAGATTTAACTTCAGTGACAAAATCGTGTGAGATGGTTATAGTTTAAGGGAGTGTCAGAATGATTTACCCCAGCGTCGTCTGGTCTGCGTGTATCTTAGGTAGATGGAGTGTTTGCTTATGAGATGTGTCAGAGGGATTGTGTACAGAATAAACAACATGAGCCAAGCACAGGCGCCAGGGTGTGCAGAAATTCAAAGGTGAGTCAGAGGATGTTGTGTATTCACAGAATGTATATTTTCTTTCCGAAAGGTAAAAATAAAATCAATTAAGAGCATAGCATTGTTTGTAGTAACAAAGTCACTTTCTGGTAGTGATAGAAGAATGTTTGAGGTATGTTGTGTCAAACGCAGTCAAAAGATCCAAGAGAAGAAGAATAGAAGTTTCGTTATCAATCGAGAGAGACAAGACTCGTTCAGAATGTGAAGAAAAACAGTTAATATTGGATGCCCTGCCAGACAGGCCGACTAATGATCACTGAGGAACTGAATCTCCTATGATATAAAAGTAGGTGAAAGATCACCCGCTGAAGCAGATAAGTCGGAAAAGAAGTGTTTGATGTCTCTTTATCTTTATGTCCATTGAATCCGAGAGGGCTTTCTTTAAATCGATTTACTGCAACAGTTTCAAAATATTTGAAGAACATTCCAGAAGTGGTTCTTAATTTGAGCTTTCTCCTCAGAATCTTAACACGAAGTATGGTCACACGAATGATCTGGACAGAAAACCCAAGCAATGGAGCCACTCAAACAACAGCGGGAAAGCTTTTCCTTTAAGTTTGGAGAGGACAGTAGGACCAAGTCCAGCATCCCCCAGCCTTGAATCTGAAGAAAAGGTATTGTCAGCTGCTCTCCCATCTCTACAAACTGAAGATCTACAACGAATGAATTGTATGGTATTGGCCTACAGACCCCCACCCACATTCTGCGCCATTATCCCACTGTCGATGCCTTGAGCTACAAAACATTGGTCAATCCGTGGAGCCCAGAAAGATGGCGGGTTGGACATGGTCGCTGCAGTGGAATATTTCTCGAACACACAGGATTGCCATCTAAGACGGCTTGGAACGCAGACGAAGGGAAAACGATGATAACAGTCCCACAGAGGGATACAAACCCTAAGCACAATAGGCACAGGATGTAAGCTTTTTTTTCTATCATGAGGTATTGACTGAGGTTACCACGAAACCAAGGCACAATAGGCACAGGATGTAGGTATTGACTGGGTTATCACGACACTAAGGCACAATAGGCACAGGATGTAGGAATTGACTGAGGTTACACGACACTAAGGCACAATAGGCACAGGATGTAAGCTTTTCTTTTCTGTCATGAGGTATTGACTGAGGTTGCCACGACACAAAGGCACAATAGGCACAGGATGTAAGCTTTTCTTTCTATCATGAGGTATTGACTGAGGTTACCACGACACCAAGGCACAATAGGCACACGATGTAAGCTTTTTTTTTCTACCATGAGGTATTGACTGAGGTTGCCACGACACCAAGGCACAATAGGCACAGGATGTAAGCTTTTCTTTTCTATCATGAGGACCAATAATGATGACAGTGATACATGCGGCGCTACGGAGTTCCACTCTGATCGGAGACTTCAGGACAGCTGGGACTGTTCTTTAATGCTTCCTCTCATGATATATCCCGGAAATTAAAATGGGAATTCTACCAGCTGTTTGGCCGCAATCCTGCGTATAGACACAGAAACAGATTACACACACAGAGGAATGGGGGTGGGTGGGGGGTGGAGGAGCATATACTGCTTTGCAGTGCTTCCTTAGTGCGCGGTGTGTTTTGTACTAGTCAGAAGGGACGTCGTGGTAATTCCCGACATCAGGTCAGTTTTTTTTGCGAGTGCCGTGATCAGTTCTGTTGCATCAGACGTGTCCGGGACCATGTGGTAGTTTGAGGATAGCAAAGTTTCCTTGTTGAATCAGTTCTGTTGCATCAGACGTGTCCAGGACCATGTGGTAGTTTGAGGATAGCAAAGTTTCCTTGTTGGCTCTGTCTACCTCTTGTCTGCAGGTGTGTTAGTACCCGCCACTGTTCCCTTCCTCTCTGATTACTTCCCTGACGAAGCTCAGCATGCTTAGAACTGGAAAGAAAGAGTCCATTCTATCTTGAGCATGAAAATTAGGAATGTATTAAGAATAGTTTAATACATTTGAATTCCTATGGAACTAGATATTCATGAAGAATATTTTTAAGTGATGACACATTATGACACATTGTACAGTCAAGTGGTACACAACGGTAACTTGTCAGTCTTACGATCGCCGATTCGACCACCGACAAATCTGGTGAATGAAATGTGAGCGGTATTCTTCTCATTTCTAGTCCACACATGTCCACACCTCTTGTGGTTCAGCCCCCATGATCTTTAAAACGAGTTGGATGATTTATACGTCAGAGTCAGAGAGCCTACTGTCCACAGCGTATCATGGAAACACGGTAATACGGTGCATGCTTTGGGCTACTGGAGTTGACACGGTAATACGGTGCATGCTTTGGGCTACTGGAGTTGACACGGTAATACGGTGCATACTTTGGGCTACTGGAGTTGATACGGTAATACGGTGCATGCTTTGGGCTACTGAGTTGACACGGTAATACGGTGCATACTTTGGGCTACTGGAGTTGACACGGTAATACGGTGCATGCTTTGGGCTACTGGAGTTGACACGGTAATACGGTGCATGCTTTGGGCTACTGGAGTTGACACGGTAATACGGTGCATGCTTTGGGCTACTGGAGTTGACACGGTAATACGGTGCATGCTTTGGGCTACTGGAGTTGACACGGTAATACGGTGCATACTTTGGGCTACTGGAGTTGATACGGTATACGGTGCATGCTTTGGGCTACTGGAGTTGACACGGTGATACGGTGCATGCTTTGGGATACTGGAGTTGGGATACTTGAGAGGACCGCTGAGGACCGCTCTAAAATTATCAGTAACAGTTATAACCTTTGTTGGTGTGTCTGTCGCCATACACATACATACACCCTCTGTCTCTGTCTCTGTCTCTCTGTCTCTCTGTCTCTTGCTCTCTCTCTCTCTCTCTCTCTCTCTCTCCTCTCTCTCCCCTCTCTCTCTCCTCTCTCTCTCTCTCTCTCTCTCTCTCTCCCGCTCTCGCTCTCTACCCCCAGTCGGACATGGCAGAGGAGATGAACTGAATATTATTGAGAACATGATAATTATGATTTAAAAAAAAAATTTTTTATTGCAATACAGAACGAATGGCGTCTAGAAATTATATTTAAGAAAATAAAACCTGCTTGAAAACAGATCAGCAGGGCGCTTCTGAGCAGTGATTGTGAATCCTTTCTCACAGTATTTCTCTCATGGCGACAATAAAGTGCAAGCACGTTCGGGCAAGCGTTTTTTTTCGCAGTTACAATTTCATGTGCCCGTTTTGTGCAAACAGGCTTCTTTGTAGAAGGTCAACTTAATGATGTTAAACAGCTTCTTTGTAAAGTCAACTTAATAGTTAACGGGTTTTGTAGAAGGTCAACTAATATGTTAAACAGGCTTCTTTGTAGAAGGTCAACTTCATGATGTTAAACAGGCTTCTTTGTAGAAGGTCAACTTAAGATGTTAAACAGCTTCTTTGTAAAGGTCAATTAATGATTTTAAACAGGCTTCTTTGTAGAAGTCAACTTGATGATTTGCATTGTAGAAGGTCAACTTCATGGTGTTGCATTGTAGAAGTTCAACTTGATGATGTTGCATCGTAGAAGGTCAACTTCATGATCTGCATTGTAGAAGGTCAACTAATGGCTGCATTGTAGAAGCACTTGATGTGCTGCATTGTAGAAGGTCAACTTCATGATGTTGCATTGTAGAAGGTAAACTTGAGATATTGCATTGTAGAAGGTCATGATGA
>JAFLJL010018256.1:0-2500 GCA_018398815.1 Conus ventricosus
GATCAGAGAAGATACGCTTACACACAGCTTTGCCATGTCTTCGTCTCCGGTAACGGTTGACGAGTAACCGGTAACGGTTGACGAGTAAACCGGTAACGGTTGACGAGTAACATTCATTTTAACAGTTCTCTTCAAACGGAACTGCCCTTGGCTTCTGGGTAGCCTCACGAACTGTGCAGTAATCATGCACTAGTCGTTGAGATCGCCCCACTAATAACATGTGGTCAGCAACTTCTCCTGAACGAAAACAGACGTGCCAGTCCCAAAACGTCTGTCCTCATTGGAACTGGCATCAGTCAAAGACTGTGTACAAAACACGTTGCATTGTGTGTACGTGCTGGAATGTTCTCAGCTCTGATCTGCCGATTTGTTCGCATGCATTCAGAGCTGGAGGGGAACTGGATAAATTCTAATCATGTTATAACGGCATGGTGGGAGCGAAAAAAGGAGAGGTCATGGGGTTGGGTGGAAGGGAGGAAGGTGGGGGAAAAGGGTGGGGTGGGTGGGTGGGTTGGGGGGTTAGAGAAGAGTCAACGTCTACGTAAACGGACTGTGGCTCCAACGGAGGGACCTCCACTTACGTCTCTCCAATTCAACAGCGAGGCTGCGTTGACACGTTCAAGTGGTATGCGGGGGGGGGGGGGGGGGGGGAGGGGGGGGGGAGGGGGGGGGGGGGGGCGGAGGGGGGGGGGGGAGGGGGATGGGGGGGGGCTGCAGGGCTTTATTTACTAGAACCCCTCCCCTCCCTTCCCCTTTCTGTCCGTCCACCCCCTCCCCAACTCCACCCTCACCCCCCCCCTTTCTCTCCCTACCGTACTTTTGTGGAACATTGCGTATGAGACAAAAACTGCAAACGACGTGGGTATATTCTTTTTCTTAAATCATGCGCACGCGCACAGTCAGAGAGTGGAGTGAGAGAGAGGGGGAGGGGGAATAATAAACGCAGCTTTAGATGCCTTCTATTTTCAGCGGCTAGGTGGAGCAAGCATTCAGAGACCCGTTCCGGTCAATTCTCATTACCTTATTAACTGAGGAAAATGGCGTTGAAAGAGAATGTGGATAGGGACGGCGTCCATCGTCATTGAGTAATCCGTTGGGGGTCGACTCCGTTTCACCTTTCTGTTGCGCTCTCTCACGGGGAAATTGGGGGTGGGGGTGGGGAGTGGGGGTTCAGGAGGAAGGAGGAGGGAGAGTCGAGATTACTGGAGAGGGTGAAACAGGGAAAGGAGTAACGGCATGTGAGTCTGTTGTTCCAAGGATGGTCGGAAGAAGGGGACAGTCTCTTTCTGTTTGTCTGTCTGTCCTCTCTCTCTCACTCTCTCGCTCTCTCTCTCTCTCTCTCCTCTCTCTCTCTCTCTCTCTCTCTCTCTCTCTCTCTCTCTCTCTCTCTCTCTCTCTCTCTCTTCTCTCCAAGCCTAATCCCTTCTCTCTATCGGTCACTCCAAATCTCTATAGCCATCAATAGCAACTGATGCCCCCACAGATGCTGTGCTCGTGTGTGTGTAATGTAATGTAATCTAAAAGGATATTTATAGAGCGCTTTACCTCGCAAGAGCCCAAAGCGCATATTACAGAAAAACATGATAAAAAAAGTGTGTGGTGTGTGTGTGCGCGGGGCGTGCGTGGGGTGCGTGCGTGCGTGCGTGCGTGCGTGTGTGTGTGGTGGTGGTGTGTGTGTGTGTGTGTGTGTGTGTGTGTGTGTGTGTGTGTGTGTTGTTGTTGTTGTAGTTGTTTTTCCAACACGCACGCTCGCACGCACGCACGCACGCACAAACACAACGCACCGCACCACAACACACACACACACCACCCCACCACACACACACACACCGCGCGGCGCACACACGACGCACGCACGCACGACACACGCACGCACGCACGCACGGCACAGCAGCACACACACACGCACACAAACAAACACACACGCACACACACACACACACACACACCACCAACCACACACACGACACCACACCACACGCACACACACACACACACCACACACACACACACACACACACACACACACACGCACACCACGCACACACACACACACACGCACACACACACACGCTCGCACACAAACACGCACGCACACACACACACACACACACACACACACACACACACACACACACACACACACACACACACACGCACGCACGCAGGCACGCACCGCGCGCGCGCGCGCGCGCGCGCACACAGCACCACCGCGCGCACACACACACGTTGGTGTTATCGCTTTTCGTGAGAGTGCTTACTGGATCTACCTGCTTACCACAATGAGACCCGTGAACAATCTTCAGTAAAGAGGAGCAGGGAGGGAGGGGGACTGAGGGTATGGGGGTCGTGAAAGAGAGGATGGAGGAAGGTAGAAAAAGGAAACTGGGACAGGTAGGAATTATGAGAGGGGGGAGGGATGTTAAAGGTGAAAGGTTATAGTGGTCGGAATTATGAGGGGGAAGGGGGGGGGGGGGGGGGGGGGGGTGTTTACAGTTGA
>JAFLJL010018256.1:10000-13240 GCA_018398815.1 Conus ventricosus
GTTTAAAAAGAGAAGCTGACCGTTTGGTTTTAACTGTTAACCTTGAAAAGACAAACGTAATGATTTTTAGGAAGGGGGACATTTAGCCTCTGTGGAAAAGTGGTACTATGGGGATGAAGTGGTTAAAGTAACGAATTCTTATAAATACTTGGGCATGCTCTTTACGACAAAATTAAGTGTAAGTTCTGCTCTGTCGAACCTTGTAGAAAAGGGAAAAGAGAGGAGTTATAGAAATCATAAAGTCTTTGAAAAAACTGAGATCAATAGATGCACGTTTGTTCTGGAAACTCTTTGATTCGCAAATTGAACCTATCTTAACATATGCAGCTGAAGTCTGGGTCTAGAAAATGATTGTAGACAAATCGAAACTGTACCACACCTTTGCCATAAAAAGATTCCTAAATGTCCCCCTGCATGCCTCAAACAATCTGGTGTTTGGGGAAACCGGAAGATACCCATTGTATCTTAGGACATCAATAAAGTGTATCAAATACTGGTTAAAACTCGTGTCACTGCCATGTCAAGAATATGTAGACAGGCTATGAAATGCTGTTACGGCAGCATGAATCTGGTCACTTTAATTGGGCATCAAAAGTACAAAAAGTTTTGACGGAAAATGGGTTATGGCATAGTTTGGTTGAGTCCAAGGTGTTGGGTGTGAATCTGCCTTTATTCTAGAGTTGAAAGATACGCTTATTTCCTGCTTTTAAACAGAACTGGCATTCTGAGTTGGAGGATAATGATAAATATAGATGGTTTCACTCTTTCAAAAATGTCTTTGAACCTGAAAAATATTTATCATGTGTTACTAATAAGTGGCATAGAGACAGCTTCTCAAGATTTCGACTCCGAGTTTGTGGCCTTAAAAACTGCATTCAGTGGTTCCGAAATGACCAAACAGATATTAATTGCCCATCATGTGGAAATGGATTCGAAAATGAAACTCATGTTTTATTTTACTGTAACACTTATGATGATATCCGTAAAAAATGTACCATACTGGAATCCTTCCCAACATTCCCGATCAGAACAAAGTTATAAAAATCCTTTCCAGTAGTAATGAAACTATTATTAAATCTGTTGCTAAATTTATAGCACAGGCAATGAAGATAAGAAAGAGTAAGTTAGAATTAATGTGCGATAACATTTAACTTTTAAAAATAATAACTAGTCAAGATGATCCTGTATCAATATGTGTGTGTGCGCGCGCGCGTGTGTGTGTGTGTGTGTGTGTGTGTGTGTGGTGTGTGTGTGTGTGTGTGTGTGTGTGTGCTGTTTGTGGCGCGCCCACGTTTGTGTGTGCGTGTATGTTCATGCATGTGTGAAATCGGTAAACAATATTGAAATGTGCATACAATTGTTCATGTTCACCCCTTGTCTTAAGGCTGTAATGCTATGACAATAAAAACATTGTCATTGTCATTGTCTCTTTCTCTCTCTCTCTCTCTTCTCTCTCTCTCTCTCTCTCTCTCTCTCTCTCTCTCTTCTCTCTCTCTCCTCTCTCTCTCTTTCACATACACACACACACACACACACACACCACACACACACACACACACACACACACACACACACACACTCTTTATATATATATATATATATATATATATATATATATATATAATATATATATATATATATATATTATATAGAAGAAAAAGAAACACCGAAGGTGCGGGGAGGACCCAGAGAAGCACTGTCTTCACCTGCCTTTAGAGCAGTCCTGTACCACCCTTGGAGGCCTGCGCTGTGTTGACGATGGGTACAGGCACGCGCAGGACACTCCATTAGATATCAAGGACATAACTGCTCCTGAACAGAGGTAATTAGACTACAGGATGCAGCTCATAACAGCCTTAAAGTAGCATCCCCATGGGTGTACAGCCCGTATTTCATGACTGCAGAGCCCACCGGCGAAAAACACCACCCTCCAGCTGCCGAGCACACCCCACAGACCCAACCACCCCTGCCCACGGACAGATGAAGACGGTGCCACTCCAGACACAGCCAAGCTTTCGCCATACGGTTTAGTGCCCTCAAGAGAGATAAAAAGTTTGCTTTCCACTGTCACGGGGACTTTCCCTGTGGTCAGTGGGTTTTCCTCACCGCACTGGGCCTTTCTCCGGGTCGCTTTTAAACTAAAGGTTAATATAATATACGCAAAAAACGCACGCGCACACACAAACATTATGCTGCATCGGAAACCACGCTGCGACTGGATTGGAAGCCCACTGGGCCAGTGTTCAAGTGTGACCGGATGACAACGGAAAAAGCGGCAATGTAAAGAGCAGAGAGATGGACGTCAAAAGAGAGAAAAGCGGGCGAACGGGAAAGAAAAACAGCAAAGGGGAGTCAGAAGAAAAACAGCAAGGCAGGGTCAAGGCGCACAGAATGTCCCCGGGGGGGGATAAAAAAAGCAAGGCAGAGTCAGAAGATCGACGAAGTCCAGGTGGGATAAAAAACAGCAAGGCAGAGCAAAGAGGGGCGCAAGAAAGTCCCGTGGGGATAATTATTATTATGATTTTATACTGAAAGGTTTTCCTCGCATGCTTACGGAGGAAGGGAAGTGAGAAAGACGGGGGAATGGAGAGGAAAGGAGAGAGAGAGAGAGAGAGAGAGAGAGAGAGAGAGAGAGAGTGCTGTTTTCTTTTATGTCTTTCCACATTACGTGATATTAGACGGAAAAATAAAGGGGGGGGGGGGGTAAAAAGGTTAACACAATGAGATAAAAGAATTAACTTATCTACAGCTATAACACAAAGTAGAAAATCCACTTAATCAAAGATTGAACCCCCACAACACACACACCACACACACACCACACACACACACACACACAAACCACGAAACATGTAACTCTTCTGTCTCATCTCACCACTGACTGTTATATATTATAAATATTTGCCAGTTGGACTTTTAGCTAAGTGCAAAAAGAAAAGACACGTTTCACTTGCTGACAGTGACAGGAAAACATTTTGACTAGGCTCTGTGTGTGTGTGTGTGTGTGGTGTGTGTGTGTGTGTTCAAAGTCCGTGTACAGTTCAAGGGGGCTGGTATTAACTACCATGGGCCCAGACGACGTGTGATAAATCAGGGGCTTATTCAGTGCCGTCCGAATATCTGACTGTCCGTCTGTCTGCAAGATAACACCCCCCAACAAATGAGAGGATTGAATACCTTTGACACGGTTGTATGTTAGGTCAGGGTATTACACGAGGGAGTGACAGTTTCTGGCAACAC
>JAFLJL010018256.1:18621-23621 GCA_018398815.1 Conus ventricosus
AGGAACTGATACAGCAAGACAATTCACCTCTGTAGTAAACATGCCACCCCTACCCCCACCCCCCTAAGAAAAAGAAAGAAAAAAAAGAAAACTTCCCTTACCCCTACCTCCTCTCTCTCTCGCTCTCCCTCTCTCGCGCTCTCTCTCTCTCTCTGTCCCTGTCTCTCCCTCCCTCTCTCTCCCTCTCCCACGCTCTCTCTCTCTCTCTCGCTCTCTCCTCTCTCTCTCTCTCTCTCTCTCTCTCTCTCTCTCACTCTCTCTCTCGTCCTGACTGAAAACACAAGTAACAAGCAGAGCTAAAGATCAAACTCTATCGATCAGGGCGGGCAGCATTCACGGGGCTTTATGCCACGCCAATGGCGAGTGGGCGCTGAATGATCAGGATCGAAACCAACCTATTGACTCGCCTGAAGGCCAGGCTTGGGAATCAAATGCTGCGCTTTACAGCTACAGTTGCCTCACGCGGTTTCAAACTGACGGAGCGCCCACATAATCTGTCTCGGTCTGTCTGTCTGTCTGTCTTTCTTTCTGTACTCTCTCTCTCTCTCTCTCTCTCTCTCTCTCTCTCTCTCTCATCTCTCTCTCTCTCTCTCTCCGTACTCTCTATGTCTGTCTCTTTCTGTACTCTCTTCTCTCTCTCTCTCTCTCTCTCTCTCTCTCTCTCTCTCTCTCTGTCTCTCTCTGTGTCTCTCTCTCTTTCTGTATTCTCTCTCTCTGTCTATCTTTCTCTCTCTTTCTGTACTCTCTGTCTGTCTATCTTTCTCTTCTTCTTCTTCTTCTTCCTAAAATACTGGTTCACTCAAAAACGAGTAGGTCACCAGCGCGCATGTTAAAAAAGTAAAATAAAATAACATAAAACAGTGCGACTCAGACTGTTGGCCCCTGGAGCAAATTTAGCAACAAGGGGTCGCACTCGATATTCAAGAAGATAAAAGCAATGGCCAAATTCAGGCCCAGGTAATAGTAAATATCGGGGGAAGTAAAAATAGAAAATCGTCAATATGCAGATCTCAAAACTGTCGAATCAATTTGTTTTTTGAATGAGATTGCATTTGTGGCAATCTTGATGGCACCCGGCAGTGAGTTCCACAGCCGTACAGAACTGGGATAAAAAGAATGTAAGTGGCTGTCAATATTTGATGCAGGTATGGTATAACATTGACCGCCACTCCTGGTGCTACTTTTATTCAATACTAGTTGTTCCATTGGAATATCAATTACTTTAGCTCTGCCTTTGAAAAAGGTGTTAAGTTTAATAAAAGCTCTTCTCTCTTCTAAGGGTTTCCATTCTTATTTCCTCATGTTCTTCCTAGTATTCCCCTTTTCTCTGATGTGGTTCCCTGTTACGAACCGTGCTGCTCTCTTCTGAATCTTTTCAAGGTTATCAATTTCCTTTAGATGGTAAGGATCCCAAACTGAGCAACCATATTCCAGTACTGGTCTAACCAGTGTTTTGTAGCAGTCGTCTCTCTCTTTCTGTACTTTCTGTCTGTCTGTCTTTCTGTACTCTCTCTCTCTTTCCCCATCCCTCCCTTTCTTTCTCTCTCTCTCTCTCTCTCCCCAACTCCACTGCTCCTACCTCTTTTTCTCTCTCTCTCTCCCATTTTATCCACCCCCTCTCCCTCTCTCGCTTTCTTTCTCTCTCCTACCCCATCCTCTCTCTCTCAACCCCTCTCTTTCTCCCCATTCCCTTCTCTCTCTCCCTCACCCATCCACGCCTCTCTCTCTTTCCTAACCCTATCCAACCTCTCTCTGTCATTCCTTCTCTCTCCTACCCCCCTCTCTCCCACCCACAATCTCTCTGGATCCCTCCCCCTTCCTCTCCCCCTCTCTCTTTCTCTCTCTCTCTCCCATCCCCCTCCCTCTCCCACCCACCCCTCTCTCTCTCTCTCTCTCTCTCTCCTCTCTCTCTCTCTCTCTCTCTCTCTCTCTCTCTCTCTCTCTCTCTCTCGCTCAAGTCGTAACCAGAGAGCGTTCGATAAAAACCAGGATTTAAAAGCCACCAAAGCCAGCCTAGCAATAAATAATATTGATTGACTTTGCCCCCCACATGAACAAAAAACCTCCGCCGCCAATCTTGATGGCACCCACTGAAATTTATCTACCCATTGTGCCGGTCGCTGCCCAGCTTGAGGGGGGGGGGGGGGGGGCATAGGAAAGAGGGAAGGTAAGCGGGTGTTGTGGGGGTGGAGGAGATGATGGAGAAGGGAAAAAAAAAGGGGGGGGGGGTAGCGAAGCGATTGGGTGCTGGGTGGACAGGATGGGGGGGGGGGGGGGGGATGCAATTGTTGAAACAGGTCAGACGCCGGGGCTGGGAAGGAAGAGTGTGGGGGAGGAGGAGAAAGGGGGAGGAAAGAAAGGGCAAAGACAACAAAACTTACAAAACAATATTTTAAGAAAAAAGAGTAGAACAGGGGTATTTTACAGTCGATAAGAACTGAATCGAAATCAAAAAAGAAAGAAGCGTTTGTATGTGAGCGGGCATGCGCGTATGTGTACATCGCGTGAGCATATTCCCACCGTCTGTTTAAACAGTAGCATCCTCTCGTGCCCTCCTCCTCACCCCACTTCATCAGGCGCGCTCATTTTTCTGACGAAAGGGGGGATGCAACCACACTTCATGATTTATAACACTCCATGCAGCAGAACGAACATGGAACATATCGACTCACTCACTCACACACACACACACACACACACACACACACACACACACACACACACACGCGCGCGCGCGCGCTCACACAAGCTAACACACATCCTCTTACACTAAACGTGCGCGTGCACCCACGCACGCACACGCTCAAACACACGATAACGCATAATCGCGCGCGCATCCCCACCCCCACCCCCCACGGGGGCCACCTCCACTTACACTCTGTGTGTGTGTGTGTGTGTGTGTGTGTGTGTGTGTGTGTGTGTGTGTGTAAGTGTGTGTGTGTAAGTGTGTGTGTGTGTGTGTGTGTGTGTGTGTGTGTGTGTGTGTGTGTAGTGTGTGTGTGTGTGTGTGTGTGTGCGTGCGTAGCGTGTGCGTGTGCGTGTGTGTGTGCGCGTGTGATCACATGGCGGCGACAATCGATCGGCCCTGCGGTGATTGATAACAAGTCTATAAATCACAGCTGCTCTTTATTAGCTCACAAAGGACAACAGCTTGTCACCCTGGTGGCCAGGCCCGGCGACCTCACACTGCCCTGGCTCAAGGCGACGCCACTGCTGAACAGCATGCTGTCTGTCTGTCCGTCCGTTTGGGAGACAGCTAAATCAAGGTAAAAAATCCCGTCAGATCTCCCTACCAATCAGGCGACGTTATTATTTTTTAGCGGGGGGGGAGATAAGGAGACACTGAATTTCGCCGAGTGGATTTTTGCAAGTAGACTTTCACCGAGTGGAAGGGTGACGGGGCGGGGTGGGGGTGGGGTTGGGTAGATTTGACATGGGGTAACAATCAGTTAATTCTCTCTCTCTCTCTCTCTCTCTCTCTCTCTTCTCTCTCCTCTCTCTCCTCTCTCTCTTCTCTGTCGGTCGGTCTGCCTGTCTGTCTGACACACATAAACGTTTCCCACTCCCCCCCCCCCCCCCCCCCTACATTCACATATGCAATCATTCACAGTAAATTTGTTTTCATCTTTTCCTTCCTTCCTTCCATTCAATCTACCTATCTATCTATTCACATTGCGTAAATATATGTGATTCGCTTGATGTAAACTTAATTCCGATTAGTAGATAGGGCATTCATCGGCAACAAAACCCCACTAGTCGCAAAGAGGGGTACATTTCACGCAGAGATGGAACACCATTCAAAAGACCGAACGCCATCCAACACTGCTGGTGGTGAAGATGAAGAAGGGTGGGGTGGAGATATATGTGACGGTGGTATACGGGTTACAAACGATTTCCTTTCTGATCTCTAGTTCTTTTTGGAGACAACTTCTGTAGTGAACACAGGTTACTTAGTCATCTGCACATGTTACATATCTGCCATCACGGAGCATTTTCGTTCTGAAATTTGGTTTATTGGAATTGGGCCTGACGGACCTGGGCCCCGAATGGCACTGGGCTCTCACAGTAGCATTACTGGGCCCGATCGGACCTGGGCCCTACTGAGCCTGGCCCTATTGGACCAGGGCTCTATTGGAACCCTATTGGACATCGACCCTATTGGACCTGGCCCCCAGTGGAACTTGAACCCTATCAGTTCTGTGCCTTATTGAACGGGCCCAAATGTTTTGGAACGGGCCTTAATGTTTCGGACGGGCCCTAATGTTTTGGAACGGGCCTTGATGTTTTGGAACAGGCCTTAATATTTTGCAACAGGCCCTAATGTTTTGGAACGGGCCTTAATCTTTTGGAACAGCCCTAATGTTTTGGAACGGGCCTAATCTTTTGGAACGGGCCCTAATGTTTGGAACGGCCTTATTGGAATGGGCCCTAATCTTTTGGAACGGGCCTTGATGTTTTGGAACGGGCCTTGATGTTTTGGAACGGCCTTGATGTTTTGGAACGGGCCCTAATGTTTTGGAACGGCCTTAATCTTTTGGAACGGGCCCTAATGTTTTGTGACGGACCCTATTGGAATGGGCCGTAATGTTTTGTGACGGACCCTATTGGAATGGGCCCTAATGTTTTGTGACGGACCCTATTGGAATGGGCCCTAATGTTTTGGAACGGGCCCTAATGTTTGGGAAAGAGCCCCATTGGAACGGGCCCTAATGTTTAAAACGGAATCTAGTGCAACTGGCCCTATTGGACGAGCCCTAATACTATTGGATTCAGAGGAACGGGCCCTAACGTTTTGGAACGGGTTCCAAGTTTTGGAACGGCCCTAAATGTTTTGGAACGGGCCCTAACGATTAGGAACGGGCTCTACTGCAACTGGGCCCATTGGAACGGGCCATATGCTATCGGGATTCAGACGAACGGGCCCTAATAATACAGGGCCCCAGGAGTACTGGCTCCTAACGGACCGACCCCATCTTGTTTGTATCAAAGATGAACTGGAT
>JAFLJL010018256.1:26121-32689 GCA_018398815.1 Conus ventricosus
AAAAAAAACCCCGGGGGGAAAGGGGGAAAAAAAAGGGGGGGGGGAAAAAAAAAAAAAACCCCAAAAAAAAGGGGGGGGGGGGGGGAAGGGGGGTTTGGGGGGGCCCCTTTAAAAGGGCCCCCCCCCCCCCCCCGCCGGGGAAAAAAAAAAAAAAAAAAAACCGCGCTTCGGGACTTTCGTGCATGATCTTAGTTTGGTCCCAACTTGTTTTCAAGTTTCATAATGTCACTGTGGTCTGTACTTGGCATGACCGACCGGACTCTCGTCATTAACTTGCCTGTCACTGTGGTATGCGCCCAAATCTTGTAGCCCAAGGGACAGCACTACTTTTGGGAAAGCCTTGAAAGGGAAACAACAATGAGACACATGATGACTGATCGAGTTACGTCCCTCGAAAACACTGGCTCAATTGAAACAGCGCGTTCGATTTACATCTTTTTTCAGCGAGTCAAATCTAAGATACTGTTTGGCAAGTAAATGAAAAAGGGACGAAAAAGAGAGGGGAAAAAAAGAAAGAAAAGAAAAAAGAAAAAAAAGAGAAAGAAAGAATGAGAGCAAGACAGACCAAAGTTCATCTGACAAAATGGTCAAATCATGAGACCACAGACATGATTAGATAATACATCTCGTCAATTTTGATTTGGCTTCGGTGTTTTCATAACCGTTTCACGAATTTTTTTTCCCCCCGTGATTATCGAGGATCGGGGTTTACTACGGTTCGTTTAACATTTTTTGTTTTTGTTTGTTTGTTCCGAACCTGCTATGGTGACTGGTGACATAAATTCTGATCCCCGGTCAGTAGATGTGAGGATGGTGAACGAGAAAGGGAGGGCAGGTGGCGGGACGGGGGTCGGAGGAAAAAATGCGTGTGAAGGGAGCGAAGGCGTGTAAGTGGGGGAGGGAAGTATTGAGCCCAGAAAACCGGCGAACATAAACGGACAGACGAAAGCCACCATCGCTGGGGAAAAAAAAAAGAAACCCAACAAACCACAGCAAAACGGGGGGGGGGGGGGGGGGGGGGGGGGGGGGGGGGGGGGGGGTGAGGAGGGTAGAGTGGCTGGTCTACAGCTGCTATGACGCTCTCTTCCCCAACCCATCCCTTCCAGCCAGAGAGAGAGAGAGAGAGAGAGAGAGAGAGAGTACTGCAAAACCGATCAATCAACTCACATGGGAGATAATCTGTGGAGTACAAGCCGCAAAACGATCCGCGGCGGTGCATACGTTTGCTCCCCTGAGTGCTTTCATCTCTCTCTCTCTCTCTCTCTCTCTCTCTCTCTCTCTCCTCCCTTGGATTTCTTCCCCACTTTCCGCCACTACCTCCCTTTCCTCCCATACTTTTTTTTCCGCCTATGTTCAACAAGTAACGGGATAAACTCAGTTACTTTATAACAGCTCGTTCAAGTCTGTGAATGCATTATAGTCAGGGTCGTTTCACGGCACTGCATCTTGCATGACAAAGTATGAGCTGGGGGAAGGGTGGACATTTCGATTATTGCTATTTATTACTATCGGTTTGTTTCCCGATGTGTGTGTGTGTGTGTGTGTGTGTGTGTGTGTGTGTGTGTGTGTGTCGTGTGTGCGTGTGTGTGTGTGTGTGTGTGGGAGGGAGGGAGGGAGGGAGGAGGGAGGGAGAGAGGTGTTAGTAATTATTTCATAGTCATTCCTTTGTATGCGCGTGCACACACGCTCGCTCGATATATTACCTCTCTCACTTCACCCAGTGCACAACTTCTCCTTCGCCCCCTCCACTTTTCGGCCTGGACAGACAAAACGCATACACAGATACACACGTGCACGCAGGCGCGCGCGCGCGCGCGCGCGACACACACACACACACACACACACAACACACACACACACACACACACATTCATGCATGCGCGCAGGCAGAGAGAGAGAGAGAGGGAGGGAGAGAGGGGTGGTGGGTAAGAGGGCGGGACTCTTTTCCCCCTTCTTCGATCCCTCAGAATTTTCCTTCACGTAAAACCAATCGTTTATTACTCACTTACGTGACGGAACTGAATAAAACAGTCAACAAAACAAGAGAGACAACTTTTGCTACCTAAAGAAAACACCAATGGCCATTTTCCACCACGAGAACAAAGGTTCTCTCCCTTGCCACGTACGATCATTTTACATCTCCTCGACTATTTTAATATTCTCTTCAACTTTGAACAGCACGTTGCGTGCAAGAACTTGGTACTGGAGACCGCAAGGCGAAACAACCCGGTGTGGATTGCACACAGACCACTCTTTGTACACCGCTCGTGTTGTTAGGGTGAGAATACTCCATTGTGTATGTCAGAATGAGCTACTTATCAGTACGAAACTTGCAGTCACAGAGTGCTGGGATTCATAAGAATTCTCATAAACACTTCACTGCAGAGTCACGAAGACCTCGTTCCACCGGAGTTCCGCTGCACCGGACATGGTTTTAATTTCTTGAGTAGAAAAATACCTTGATTAGATTGAAAATGTAGGTGTAAAACACATTCAGTTCTAAGGCGTTTTGAGCGTGCATTTAAACAGACTGGCCTACCCAGAGAGAGAGAGGGAGAGAGAGGAGAGAGAGAGAGAGAGAGAGAGAGTGTTGTGTGTGTGAGTGTGTTGGTGTGATGAGAGTGAGTGAGTGATGAGTGAGAGAGAGAGAGAGTGTGTGTGTGTGTGTGGTTGTGTGTGTGGTGTGTGTGTGGTGTGTGGGTGGAGGAGAGAGAGAGAGAGAGAGAGAGAGAGAGAGAGAGAGAGAGAGAGAGAAGAGACAGAGAGAAGAGAGAAGTACGCGCTCGCAACGCGTGTTGACATGCATGGAATCGATTCTGACGAAGTGACAGCCCTGTTGGGCACTTTCGGGAGTCGGCTGGTCAAACAACATAAACTACAAATGAAACCATACAGTGCATAGTGATTTTGGCAGCCATACACACCTATACATTGCATACCAGACAAACGACCTTAAAACAACAATAAAGTATTTGATATCACAGCAAGAAGACCTGTGACACCGCAACACGGTAATGGCCTTGAGATTACGTACAGGGCCCAGAGTCCAATGATACCGTGACATGCGTTGCCACGCGCCATTCGGCGTGGTTTTGTTGTTTGTCTTGTGTGTGTGTGTTGTTGTGTCTGTCGATCTGAGTACGCTCGTCCGCTGGTTGGCCATGTCGTCCGGTCTTTTGCCTGTCCTTTTCTGACACTTGTGTGTGTGGTGTGGTGTGTGTGTGCGCGCGCGCGGTGTGTGTGTGTGTGGTGCTTTGAGTTAGAATTAGTATTTTATCATGTTTCTGTAATATGCGCTTTGGGCTCTCGCGATAAAGCGTCTATAAATATCCTTTTACATTACATTACTGCTCGTTCAGTTCTTCTGGTTTCTCAGCGTGGGGTGCGGCGGTATTATCTTGTTGTTCGCATTCTTATGACCTGTTGCTGGCGTTATGGTTTGCGTTTACATTGCGAATGTTATTGTACAAACAACCTTCTACCAACACTGTTTTATTTCTTGCTTTGGGACAAACGGCTCCGTTTTTTTTTTTTTTGGGGGGGGGGGGGGGTAGGTGAGCAAGGGGACAATTGGCTGGGTTATTGTCATGAATGAGGCTACTTATCAGAAAAACGAAACCCCCTGTTGGGCCAGTTCACAAATGAGGACGCCCGTGGTAAAAAAAAAAAAAAAAAAAAAAATTTTTTTTTTTTTTTTTTTTTTTTTTTTTTTTTTTTTTTTTTTTTTTTTTTTTTTTTTTTTTTTTTTTTTTTTCATAAGGAATTGCTCAAACAACAACCTTTCTACACAACCGTTGAAGAAGGCACAATGTCCACATCTGTTTCCCTTCACCACCCTACATGGATTAATTCACAGTCTTCATCACAATAATCGGACACCCCCATCGTTCTAGACGGTTTATTTATCTACTACCAAACATCCTGCCTACCCTGTACTGGAAATAATATTACACGAACCAGTCTCTCTTCTCTCTGTTGGTAGATATATTATATACTACCGAACATCCGCTCCTCTCCTGTTATGGGTATATGTTATTATCCTGTCCTCCTGTGCTGTGTATGAGTAAAAGATAGAAAGTAGCTAGCAAACCATCCTGAACAGACTGGAACATATTAACCACGAAACCTCCTTCCTCGTTGTACTGGAAAACGATTTACTACACCCTAACATTTTCCGCAGTCCTGCTGGTAAAATATAATCTCACAAATTTGAACCATACTGTGCATATATTTTTACCTACCCTAACATCTCCATACCCGTACTGGTAAATATAGATCTACCTACCCAAAAGTCCTTTGATACACAGGAAATACTTTTACCACCGCAACACTAATGCCTTGATTACTCGCCCTCCTGTACCGGTAAATTCGTTTCTACCACCATCTCCGTTTCTCTATCTTGTCTGGTTAGTGTGTTTTTTAGCCCTATGCCCTTCTGTCGTCTGATCCTCCTCCTGTTAGGGTCAACTCTATTTTCCCTACCTATCCACACTGTCCTGCTGTACTGGTAAATTATTTATGTACCTGTAATGTTTGTCGTGCTGTGTACTGGTTGATTATAATTACTACCTACCATCCTTTCTCGTAACCTGGGTCTGGAAATAAGTAATTATCCTCTATAAATATCTCCTTTTACTATAATTACTGCTCTTCATCTTCTTTCCTCCTGTACTGGGTATTTATTTTGTTCCACCTTTAACCCATCGTTTATTCCTTACCGGTAAAAATAATTTATCTACAAACTAACCATCCCTACCTCCTTCTGTACGGGAAATATAAGCCCATACCTACCCTACCATCCCCCTTTCTCCTGCCCCCTTCCACCCTAAATATATTTTCTACTACATTTACTCCTTCCACCTCCACCACAAATCTATTATCTACCTACCCTAACCATCTTCTCCTCCTCGTCCTGTACTGGTAAATATATTTATCTACCTACCCTAACCATCCTACCTCCTCCTGTACTGGTAAATATATTCATCTACCTACCCTAACCATCCTCCTCCTCCTGTACTGGTAAATATATTTATCTACCTAGTACCTACCTCCCTCTCCTCCTCCTCCTGTACTGGATAAATATATTTATCTACCTACCCTAACCATCCTCCTACTCCCCCTCCTGTACTGGTAAATATATTGATCTACCTACCCTAACCATCCTCATCCTCCTCCTGTACTGGTAAATATATTTATCTACCTACCCTAACATCCACTCCTCCTGTACTGGTAAATATATTTATCTACCTACCCTAACCATCCTCCTCCTCCTCGTACTGGTAAATATATTTATCTACCTACCCTAACCATCCTCACTCCTCCTGTACTGGTAAACGTATTCATCTACCTACCCTAACCATCCCTCCTCCTGTACTGGTAAATATATTTATCATTACCTAACCATCCTCCCCTCCCTGTACTGGTAAATATATTTATCTACCTACCCTAACCATCCTCCCCCTCCTGTACTGGTAAATAATTCTATCTACCTACCCTAACCATCTCTCCCTCCTGTACTGGTAAATATATTTATCTACCTACCCTAACCATCCTCCTCCTCCTGTACTGGTAAATATATTTATCTACCTACCCTAACCACCCTCCTCTCCTCCTGTACTGGTAAATATATTTATCTACCTACCCTAACCATCCTCATCCTCCTCCTGCACTGGTAAATATATTTATCTACCTACCCTAACCATCCTCCTCCTGTACTGGTAAATATATTTATCTACCTACCCTAACCATCCTCATCCTCCTCCTGTACTGGTAAATATATTCATCTACCTCCAAACCCAACCTCCTCCTCCTTTGTACTGGTAAATATATTTATCTACCTACCCTAACCTCCCCCTCCTCCTGTACTGGTAAATATATTTATCTACCTACCCTAACCATCCTCCCCTTCCTCCTGTACTGGTAAATATATTATCTACCTACCATAACCATCCTCCCCCTCCTGTACTGGTAAATATATTTATCTACCTACCCTAACCTCCTCCTCCTCCTGTACTGGTAAATATATTTATCTACCTACCCTAAATCCATCCTCCTCCTGTACTGGAAATATATTTATCTACCTACCCTAACCATCCTCCTCCTCCTCCTGTACTGGTAAATATATTTATCTACCTACCCTAACCATCCTCCTCCTCATCCTGTTCTGGTAAAATATATTTATCTACCTACCCTAACCATCCTCCTCCTGTACTGGTAAATATATTTATCTACCTACCCTAACCATCCCCTCCTCCTGTACTGGTAAATATTTATCTACCTACCCTAACCATCCTCCTTTCCCCCTCCTGTACTGGTAAATATATTTATCTACCTACCCTAACCATCCTCCTCCCGTACTGGCAAATATATTCATCTACCTACCCTAACCATCCTTCCCCCTCCTGTACTGGTAAATATATTTACTACCTACCCTAACATCCTCCTCCTCTCTGTACTGGTAAATATATTCATCTACCTACCCTAACCATCCTCCCTCCTCCTGTACTGGTAAATATATTATCTACCTACCCTAACCATCCTTCTCCTCCTCCTGTACTGGTAAATATAT
>JAFLJL010018257.1:0-5000 GCA_018398815.1 Conus ventricosus
ATCTTGGTATTTATTTTTGGTATTCATGTGCGTTCCTGCGTGGGTGCGTGCGTGCGTGCGTGCGTGCGTGCGTTGTGTGCGTGCGTGCGTGCGTGCGTGTGTGTGTGTGTGTGTGTGTGTGTGTGTGTGTGTGTGTGTGTGTGTGTGTGTGTGTGTGTGTGTGTGTGTGTGTTTCTTTTTCTTTCAAACACTTACTGATTGTAGTTGGCAGAGGTGGAACTCTCATGTTGAAGACAGCAAAAGATTTGATATTTATAGAATGTTAAATCCTACGCATTGTGTTCCGAGGTACGATTCTTGACAGACATTTGAAATATATCATAACCAAGTTCAGATTTGGTATTTCCGATACCTACGCACATTCTCAAATTTATAAATTGAAGCGATCGTCCCGTATTTGTCCATTATGTAGAAATCACAAGAAACTGTTCATTTTATTCTTTCATGTCCAGAACTAAGTGATCCTAGACAACAGTGTATTCCACCCAAATAATTAAGCCATCCTTCATTCTTCAGATTAATTTTGTTAATGTCATCGACACATGATAAGATAGTGAAGCAACTTGCTGTGTATGTGTACAGAGGGTTGAAACGAAGAAATTGTGTGAATAGTCTGTTTACATTTCTGATTGGTAGTGGATTATACAAGGTTATTTTCTATGTATCCCCCGTCTAAGGGGCCATGGCCTGTTTGAATATGCATCTTTATCTTCACTTTACCTCCTCTCTCTCTCTCTCTCCTCTCTCTCTCTCTCTCTCTCTCTCTCTCTCTCTCTCTCTCTCTCTTCTCTCTCCTCTCTCCGCATGGTGTGTTTGTATGTGCATGCGTGAGTGAGTGTGTGTGTGTGTGTGTGTGTGTGTGTGTGTGTGTGTGTGTGTGTGTGTGTGTGTGTGTGTGTGTGTGTGTGTGTGTGTGTGTGTGTGTGTGTGTGTGTGTGTGTGTGTGTGTGTGTGTGTGCGTGCGAGCGCGCGCTCTCGTGTTCGTATGAATGGATCCGCTCGTTGATCAGATGACAACAAACCTTAAATAAACCTGACGCCCGGTGTAACAGCCCGTTCTTACCCCCCTCTGGAAGTTATCCCGGGGTAAGTCTGAGCTAGCCTGCTTTTACCCCGGGGGTCGTTCTAGGACTAGCTGGAACTTACCCCCCCCCCCCCCCCCCCCCCAGTTGGAACTTACCCCCCGGGGGTAAGTTTGGGTTAGCCTGGATTTACCCCCCCCCCCCCCTCCCCAAAGGGTCAATCTAGGACTATTTGGAATCTTCCTCAACCCCACCCCACCCTTCAAACAAAAGAGGGTTATTCAGGTTTTCCTCTGCCTTTTCCCAACACGCACACCCGCCTTTAAAAAAAAATGTGTTAGCCTGCATATTTACATCCCCTTTCCAATTTCCTATATACAGTCAGTTGGGTTTAGACAAAGTGTAGTTCTAGACTCTTCTCAATAGATGGACCTCCTACTTCCCCAACCCCCCTCGCCCCACACACCCCCTGGTTCACTAACAGATACGTATTAACATTTCTCGCGCTAGCTTACACGCGTGGGTCAATATTCGGGTGTGAGTACGCCCGTGCATGCGTGGGAAAGAAAGACGGCTACATGCCAATGTGACCAAGTGCCAATGTGACCAAGCGTAGTTGTGACAAAATGTCGTTGTGACCACGTGTCGTTATGACCAAGTGCCGTTGTTGCTTCATCCTGGTTTGCCTCTTTTAACTATTTTACAGCTATTTAGTCTCTTGAGTACCTGTATACCTTAGCTTGTACAATGCAGATGACTAGTGGTCTGTGCTACTGACCACTGGTCATTATGACGTCAATCGGAGATTTTAACTATTTCACAGCTAATTATAGTCTCCCGAGTACCTGTGTACCTTGTACAATGCAGACGACTGGCGGTCAGTGCCACTGACCACTGGTCACTATGACGTAAATAAGATATTTCGACTATTTTACAGTAAATCAGTGTCTCATGAGTGTTTGTATACCTTGTGCAATACAGACAACCAGTGGTCAGTGTCACTGACCATAGGTCACTTTAATGTATATCAGAGATGTTAACTATTTTTACAGCTAATTAGTGTCTCCTGAGTGCCTGTGTGCCTTGTACAATACAGACAACCAGTGGTCAGTGTCACTGACCATAGGTCACTTTAATGTATATCAGAGATGTTAACTATTTTTACAGCTAATTAGTGTCTCCTGAGTGCCTGTGTGCCTTGTACAATACAGACAACCAGTGGTCAGTGTCACTGACCATAGGTCACTTTAATGTATATCAGAGATGTTAACTATTTTTACAGCTAATTAGTGTCTCCTGAGTGCCTGTGTGCCTTGTACAATGTGGATGACTGAGGGGGTCAGTTCCAACTAGGGAAGGTAAGTTCCAGCTAGTCCTGGAATGACCCCGGGGGTAAAGCAGGCTAGCCCAGACTTACCCCGGGGTAAGTTCCAGAGGGAGGGTGGTACGAATGGGCTGTTACACCGGACTTAAGAATGGGGAAAACTGACAGATGCCAGGGACATTACCATGGCACTGCCCAGGGATGTAGATTGGTGTGTGTGTGTGTGTGTGTGTGTGTGTGTGTGTGTGTGTGTGTGTGTGTGTGTGTGTGTGTGTGTGTGTGTGTGTGTGTGCGTGTGTGTGTGTGTGTGTGTGTGTGTGTGTGTGTGTGTGTGTGTGTGTGGTGTGTGTGTGTGTGCGTGCGTGCGTGCGTGCATGCGTGCGTGCGTGTGTGCGTGCGTGCGCGCGCGCGCGCGTCTATGTATGTTTAAGAGACAGTCAGAGAGAGAGAGAGAGAGAGACAGAGAGACAGAGAGAGAGAGAGAGAGAGGAGAGAGAGAGAGAGAGAGAGAGACTTCAGACTTCAGACTTCAGATGGTTTATTGTTCAGACGTTGTGTCCATACAATCGAGTGAGTTATTATGACTATCATTGTGGAGCTTTTCTGTTACGCCGTTACACACACACTTTAGAACTCTCTCTCTCTCTCTCTCCTCTCTCTCTCTCTCTCTCTCTCTCTCTCTCTCTCTCTCTCTCTCTCTCTCTCTCTCTCTTCTGGCATGCCGAATTCCAGTTGTGTGAAATAGCAATCAGGCCATCGCCCTAGCTTTGATCCTTTTACCGACTTAATAGTGACACAACAAATCTCAAACTGTTTTGAACTCGACGATAACTCTGATGTGAAATGTAGCAACTGTTATGACGATAATGTGCATGCCGTCATTAGTGTCGATGATAATGACTCTCCACTGTCCGCAGTGACTCAGTGTGACCGCTCTGACAGTGCTGTTGAATCAGCCTTGTTCGTCAGTACACATCAAAGACTACGTTTTGTGTCATTTAATGTAGAAGGCATATGGAGGATTGCGAATGAACTTGATTTACCCCATTTTGTTGCAAAGTATGACTTTGTCCTCTTATTGGAAACTTTTTCCACACATTTCCTGATCATTTAGCTCCTTCACATGTAGCATATGTTTCACCTGGTATTAAAGTATCAGACAGTGTACATGGTCGTCTATCAGGAGGTGTTGTTTTCCTTGTTCGAAAATCACTTAGTAAATATGTACGTAGAGTTGAATGTGAAATGGACAATATTGTTATTCTGAAAGTGTCTCGCCAGCTCATGGGAACCATGTCTGATTGCTTGGTAATTGGAGTTTACATTCCCCTGAAAACTCGCCTTATTACCAGGAAACGGACATTTATAATGGTGTTAGTCTGTTGGAAGACTGCTTGCTCGATCTTGGAAATGAATATAATGATGTTCCAATTATGATTTGTGGAGATTTAAACTCACGAACTGGTTCCCTAAATTCACAAAAAAGCAACATATCAAACGAATTTTATGATTTACGAGCACCTGTGGACACGGAGGATGCAACTAATTCCCATGATAGATTACGTACGTCTTCAGATAGCATAGTCAACCCCTTTGGTCGCTTGTTGCTATCTGTATGTGACCAGTATGAGCTTTGTATCTTGAACGGATTGGAATCGAAGTCTTTTTCAGGGGAATATACATATATATCTGCAACTGGATGTAGTGTTGTGGATTACTGTTTGATTTCAAACCGGTTGCTAGACAGATGTGATTGTTTTAACGTTGTTCCTATGGTTGAATCGAAGCATGCGGCGATCGAAATATCTTTAAATGTATTTGCTGATGCGGTTCTCCCAAAACTTGATTTCACCCATAAAGTCGTTTCAGTATGTATGTATAAATGGGACGAGAACAAGTATGAAACGTTCTCTGACCTGATGCTAATGAAAATGTCAAAAATATCATGGACGAAGCTGTGTCACTTATTGAAATTGATATAAATCAAGCACTAAGCAAATTCAACGAATGCTTTACATATGCTGGTGAATGTATGAAAAAAATACTACAATGTTGGGTCAGAAAAGAGAAAAAGATGGTACGATCTTGATGTAAACAGACTAGGACTCTTTTGCGCAGGAAACTGCACCAGTTGGGCAGATCTCACCTCGATACCGACAGAATAGCTTATTCTGAGAAAAGAAGGCAGTACAAAGAGCTACTTGAATGTAAAAAAAATCTTACAAGGAAAATGTTTTGCATTCCTTGCACGACAATTTGAATAATCCAAGAAAGTTTTGGGATACGGTCCGTTCTGCATCACCCTCAGTTAGTGGACAAAACACAATAACTAAAACTGAATGGTTCGAGCATTTCACCAATGTTTTAAAACGCCAGTGGCAATGACCGTAGCGATGATGGTAGCATTGAGGGTAATGAAGATGCTAATTTTGACGCTCATGATGCAGCCAAGTCACATTTAACTGTGCACACTGAATGAGGCATCACTACAGGAGAAATTCGGGAGGCAGTACGAGCACTCAAAAGCCGAAAAGCTGCAGGTCCGGATGGTCTCATAGGAGAGTTTTATAAAAATGGTATAGAACATATTTTGCCTTTCCTATTGAAATTCTTTAACTACCTGTTTGATCATGGATTGTTTCCAGTGAATGGTC
>JAFLJL010018257.1:12500-16538 GCA_018398815.1 Conus ventricosus
ATTTGTTGACAAATCTAAACCAAGGTGTTTGTTGATCTTCGTTGTTTAACATGTTAGTGTATATGATTTTAATAAGCGAGTTGTCTTATATTCTAAAATATGATGCCCAAACTTTATTATCTGATGGATTATTGTTAAGCTAATTGGAAAACTTCCGAGTTCTCCAATTACAGCTAAGTTTATAGCTTTTTTGTGTACACCTACCATTTGCTTGCAGAACTTGTGTTGAGTATGTTCATGTGGTAAACTATTTGAAACGCAATGATTAAACAGATTATCTAAATTGAAATTATCATTCAATTTTAAGCAAAAAGGTAGCCACACATCCGCGCCATGCATTAATATTGGTGAATAAGACTATCAAACAACTTTACAACAAGTTTAAAATTAATATTTTGATTTTTAAACGCTCTTTTTAAGGAATATGTTGCTTTATTACCTTGGTTACTTAGATGTTCCGCTGCAATGTCAAGTTTTCCTGATTTATGAAATATTATTCCAAGATATTTGTATTGTTCTGCTGTTTCAATGAAATTTGTACCACAAAAATAAACGACTTTTGGGTTCTGTTTTGGAAAACATTAGTATTTTCGTCTTCTCGATGTTAATTAGTAACCCCCACTCTTTACAATATAAATGTAATTGGTCTAATTTTGATTGTAAACCGAGTTTCGATGTTGCAAGGAGTACAAGGTCGTCTGCATACAATAAAGCAGATACTCTTGTATTGCTTGAATGATCCAGTGATGGTGAATCCTCAGTTGGAATCTTGTTTGTTAGATCGTTTATAAACATATTAAATAGTGTTGGACTCAAGGAGTTTCCTTGCAAAATTCCTCTTCGTACATATACTGAGTAGCAGGCTCCGTTTTTACCAACTGAAAAGATTTGTGCATTTGTGTACATGTTTTTGACTACATCAAACCATCTACCCCGAATGCCAAATCTTTGTAATTTTATTAATAACCCTTCGTGGGAAATGTTATCAAATGCTTTCTGAAAATCGACAAAGCATGTATACAATCTGCCGTTACGCGATTTTAATGTATGGTCTACTATACTTTTTAAGACAAAAATATGATCTGCAGTTCTGTGTTTTTTCTGAAACCTGCTTGTACATTAGATAAAAGATTATTTGATTCCAAATGATTGTTTATTCGAGTATTTAGTATTTGGCATAATACGTTGCTTAATGCACAATTAAGAGTTATTCCCCTGTAGTTGCTAGGGTTCGTTTTGTCTCCTCCTTTGTAAATAGGAACCGAAAGGCCCCTTTTCCATAAATCTGGATATTGACCAGTTTTTAAAATTAAATTAAATATGTTTTTCAATGTGGTAGCAATTCTGAAATCCCAGTTTTTAAAAAATTCATTCCTTATTCCATCCATTCCAGGAGATTTGTTCTTTTTTTAATTCTTGATTACTTTTAGGATTTCTATATCTGATATCTCATAATCTACATGAACGTCACTCAGAGCTGCTTTCATACCTTTATTCCCTTGATTCTCCTCTATTACTACTTCTTTATTTTCTATTTCAACTTCTTTTCCTATTAGTTTTTCAATATGTCTCATCCATGTTTTGATTGGTAGGTGTTGTGTGTGTTCTTGAGTCTCCATGGTTTGTAATTCCTTTAAGGTTTTCCAAACTGCATTTGTGTATGTGTGTGTGTGTGTGTGTGTGTGTGTGTGTGTGTGTGTGTGTGTGTGTGTGTGTGTGTGTGTGTGTGTGTGTGTGTGTGTGTGTGTGTTGTTGTGTGTGTGGTGTGTGGTGTGTATGTGCGCAGTGGTGCGCGTGTGTGTTGTGGAGGTGTGTGTGTGTGTGTGTGTGTGTGTGTGTGTGTGTGTGTGTGTGTGTGTGTGTGTGTGTGTGTGTGTGTGTGTGTGTGTGTCTGTTGTCTGTCTGTCTGTCTGTCTGTGCGTGTAAGCACGCCCGCGCGAGCGCGCTGCTAGCGCGTGTGCGCACGTGCAAAGTATAAGCAAAAGCTTTATAGGTTAGCTGAAAACAATATCAATTGACATATGCAAAATATCCTCTCTCTCTCTCTCTCTCTCTCTCCTCTCTCTCTCTCTCTCTCTCTCTCTCTCTCTCTCTCTCTCTCTCTCTCTCTCCTCTCTGAATGTGTGCATGGTTTATGTGTTTATGTGCCTGTGTGTGTCCACCCATTTGTGTGTGTGTATGTGTGTGTGTGTGTGTGTGTGTGTGTGTGTGTGTGTGTGTGTGTGTGTGTGTGTGTGTGTGGTGTGTGTGTGTGTGTGTTGAATGCCTGTGTGTGTGTGTGTGTGTGTGTGTGTGTGTGTGTGTGTGTGTGTGTGTGTGTGTGTGTGTGTGTTGTGTGTGTTTTTTCAATTTAGTGTCCTTCCACTGAAAGTGATTCAGACAATAGTGAGTTTGTGGGTGAATGAGAGTAAGCGGGTGTGTCTATAATAAGATTAACACAAATTTGAATAGCGAGTTTGAGAGTGAATGAGAATAAGTGGATGTGTCTGTAGTAAGGTTAACAAAAATTGAATAGTGAGTTTGTGAGTGATTGAGAATAAGTGGATATGTCTGTAACAAGGTTTACAAAAAATGGAATAAAAATGTATCCCTTTTGTCCTACGTATTGTCATGTACCCCACCTTGATCCTAATTATATAAATGAATAGATAAACTAGTAACAATGGACAATTGAATTATCAAATCAATAAATTAACAATTTTACAAATAAATACTCAGTGAACTATGCAATAAACCTTTATATACAGATTGAAGAACAGAATAATTGTTAAGTATGCTAGATAAAGACAAAGGAGTCGATCCATCAGTGAAACCGTCAATACCCAATTTCTTAAAAATGTCTTTTGTTTTTGAACAACGTGTCAATATATGATTGACACTTAAGGATTCTCCACACATACATCTGACATTGTTACAGTATTTTGTTTTGATTGAGTTTAAACGAAGTCTATGAATAAGACTCTCAATCTCTCTAGATGAGCAAATAAAACGCTTGGGTGGTCTGGTTTTGTTGTCTCTCCCATGTTGATTAAAACAATTACGACTATACTGTACGTCTGTATTTAACAATAAGATTTTAGCATTTTCGTGAGATTTTCTATTAATAATTGAATAGCATTCTGTTAAATCTAATGGAACATTTTCGGAAACAGCATCATTACTATTTTGGGCTGCTTGTTTTGCAGCTCGATCTACTCTTTCGTTTCCATATATGCCGCAGTGAGAAAAACTAATTTAGATCAAAATAACATTGCTAAAAATCCAACGTTTTCTCCAATGCCACAATGGGAACAATCGACAGCAATCTTTGATATAGAATACACAGATTTATCCAAAAATGACTCCCTAATGTTTTAAAAACTCACGTATGCTCTCATTTAGAAAATAATTACAATAATCATTTAAAAATATATACGGATGGTTCAGTGCTTGATAATTCAAATTCAGGAGCAGCTTTCGTAATCCCTAGTTTACAAATTCAAAAGTTATTTTATCTTGGTAACAACTTATCTATATACAGTGCAGAACTATTTGCTATATTGAAGTCCTTGGATTTCATACTAACTTTTCCTACACAACAACAGTCAACTTTTAATATGTGCTGATTCGAAAACAGGGCTTCTTTCGATAAAGTCTCCTAATTCACGCATACGCCAAGATATGATAATTGAAATAAATCATTTAATACACTTTCTTTCAATCAAAGGAATTACTGTGACTTTTTTTTGCTGTGTGTTGTGTGTGTGTGTGTGTGTGTGTGTGTGTGTGTGTGTGGTGTGTGTGTGTGTGTGTGTGTGTGTGTGTGTGTGTGGTGTGTGTGTGTGTGTGTATGTGTGTGTGTGTGTGTGTGTGTACGCACGCGCGCGCGCGCTCGCGTGTGTGTCTGTCTGTCTGTGTCTATGTCTGAGTGTGCATGCGTGGCTAATATGGACAGCACGCGCTTGTGTGTACGCGCCTTTGTTTCTTTATTCGCCCCACACACGACAGTTTATTGACGTGTGCACGAGTACTTCAATCCACCATGCTCATGCATTCAGA
>JAFLJL010018257.1:17538-35038 GCA_018398815.1 Conus ventricosus
AATATGCAGAAGCATTTACTGGCTTTATGCGATCATACAGGCAATGCTCCCGTATAGATTAGATGCAGCTGCAGCATTACAGAAACGTACAATACGCACATCCCAAGGCAATTTTTTTTCACCTTAAAATAATATGTATTATTCATTTTCTTATCATTCTAGCCTAGCATTTCCCCGAAGCTGAAGTATGGCTGCCTTAATGGTGGGATAAAGAAACGGTCATACACACAAAACTCCAGAGAACAGTAATATGCCGCTTCTAACTCACTTCGCCCTCAAACCAGTTTTCGGGCGAAAGTGACCTAGAAGCGGCATATTTCTGTTCTCTAACAAGTAAGACTTTAATAACCAAAAAATAACGACCCTACAAACAAACATACTGTGTAGGGTTATCCGTTTTCAATACTAATTTACTAAACTTTTCAGATTTTAGTTTTTGTTTAATCCTGCGGTTTTCTTGATCATTTTCAATAACATCAGTTCTCAAAAGTCTTTTAAAACCGAGTTATATTTTGACATAAAATCACACACTTATCCAACATGTTTTCCTTAACTTTTTTTGTTTACTGACTGTGTCTCTGTCACTGGTAATATGAGAAAGGTAAATGACGGGGGCTACACCCCTAATTGCTGGTGCTCACAGTAAGAACGTGTAAAGGGAGCAGATAATAGCGGCTTGCGCCCCACGCACACCTCAATCAACTAGGCCCGCATATAAACCCCTTATCCAATCAAGTGCTGGGCTTAAATCACGTGGCATTTTTGTATTGACTACCTCGTCATTTCCACATTGGAAGACTGCTCTGTGTGGACGTGTTTGAGTGACTGCGCTCTGTTTAGCCCTGTGAGGGAAGTGATTTTACTAGAAATATTTATGTCTCAAGACAGCATTTCTTCAGAATTAGAGAGAGAAATTCTGGAATCGCAAGTTGCTCATCAAAATCTATTAGATTTCTCACACAGCCGTCAACTTTAATTCTACCTGGCATGGATCACGATTCTACTTTTCAACAAGCTCAAAATCTTCCGTTACCACCGCCAACACCAACGGAATTGTGGACAGAGGAAGAAATGCTTATTTTGCAGAGAGAATCAGACTACTTTAAAAAAATGACAGAAATAATTGAAAAGATTAAAAGGGAAGGACCACAGGATTTGCCGCAGAAGCCTAAAAAGAAAGCTTGAGCAATTGTTAAAAGAAAAGAAAGGAGACAAAAAAGGAGAACAGATCTTTCAACGCCACAAGAATTACATAACTATCTTATGGCAAATCAGGCTGACCTTCAATCAGCTATTTCTAGAGAAGCTTTTGCTGATCAGATATTTTCTAAAACAACAAATGAAGCTGAAATTGTAGAAAGACTACAAAAAGGGATGAGAAATTTGAGGAGGCAAGATGCACAGTCCTTGTTAATTTACATTCAGTTTGGTAACTTCTTGATTTTGTGTAAACAATGGCAGGAAAACGAAAGGAAAAGAAGGGAAAACGAAGGAAACTTGGGCTGTTTGGTTGAAAGCAAAAACGGGTATTCTGATGTTCACGTACGAAAATTACGGGCCGTTGCAAGTGTTCTTTATGGATACATAGGGTTTTATGCGGTAGGCCTTCCCTTTCGTTTCATTTCTGGCAAGCTGAATGAAATTAAAGCCATGCTCCAAGTGGCGGAATTTGCACAGTACTGGAAACAAGATCCTCACATAGCAATTACAGGCGAGCTCCAGCAATCCCAGTAACCGCTCCCGCGTGAACGGTGGAAGTTAACTGCTGAATCACAGCCTAAAATAGTCGGCAAGTAGGCCAACCGCTCACAGCGTGAATGGTGGCCTACTTGCTGGACTCCTGCCTTGGCTGCTTTAAACGTTTACCTATTCACCTCTACCATTTACCTGCTGAATCACAGCCTAAAATTGAACCGCTCACACGGGAACGGTTGGCCTACTTGCTGGCTTCTCACTCCTGCCCCATGCCTTTTGCTGTTGCGGTTGGCTGCTTCAACGTTTCAACTATTCATCGCTTCAATTCACCTGTTTAAAAGGGCTGTCTCAGACGGCGCTGAGAGAACTTTGAAGAGATCTTTTTGATTTTTGATCAGGACTCTGATAACGTTTTTAGCGGCTGTCTAAATTTTACGACGTTCAATTTGAACCACAAAAAGCCCCCTTCACTTTCCCACAAGCACTGTCCTGTCTATTGTGTGTTTGTTTGTTGTTTGTTTGGTTTGTGTTTGTTGTTTGTTTGTGTGTATGTGTTTTTTGTCCCACCCTACGCACGCACGTCCCCCCACGCCGCACACACCCCACCCCACCCCCACCCCAAACATGCACACACTCAGTTACTTCTAAGTTCTAACTCAAGTCACCCCAAGTCACTTCTAAGTTCTACTCAAGTTTCCTCACGTCATCCTCAAGTCACCCCCAGTTCTTACTCAAGTCATCCTCAAGTCACCCCAAGTCACTTCTAAGTTCTTACTCAAGTTGTCCCCAAGTCATCAAGTTCTTACCCAATTTAAAACCTAAGATTCATAACTAAGTCATCCTCTAAGTAAAACCCAAAGTTCTTATTCAAGTTATCTTATAATTATCAAAACAAATACAATCTATGTTTTTGTCTTAAACAGCAGATGTCTAATATAGTACCACACGCCTCAAAAAACGCGTCATCGTCGAGGATGTTTTCCCTCAGCGTCCTCGGCGAGATTGGTCAGCATAGATCTTAATGAAGTTTTACATCCTAAGCAAACCGCATTTATTACAATTCTGGTCTAGGGAAATGTCTTTTATAGACTCTATGTCTTTATTTATTGACTCCATCATTTTATAATACGCCATGATCTTTTTTTATCAAAAAACAAAAATTAAGTTCTTAAAATATTATTGCATTACAAATGGTTTCAAAACGATCTTTTGTTGTTGGCGGTTTTGGCATGTTTTTGTCTTCTGTATTTGTGGTTCAGGTTGTTTTGACTTCTTTGGTTTTTGTTGCCATTGTTTATATATTTTTATAACCGTAATAACCACCCCCAGCAGCAGCAAGGGCGCCAAAAAAGGCAACAGTTTTAAGTTCAATATTCCATGAAGACTTTGGTTTCTGTAGGCCTTGAATCACATGAGTTTTTATAGCTGGCATTGAATCAACTTGGTTCTGGCGTTGGCGGTTTTTATGTTTTCATGATGAGTTATATTTGTAACATTAATTTTTTTTGTCTGTTCCACTCTGCTAATTTTTTTCTGCTTTAACACGCCCCGGATGAGGGTGCTTTCACTGGTCTCCACCTGATTCATGTTTTCTGATTCTGCTGATTTTCTGGCTTGGTTACTTTCTCCACCTGATTCAGTGTTTTCTGATTCTGCTGATTTTCTGGCTCGGTCATTTTGAAGGGAAATAAAATTTTATGATTAAAAGTAATTAATTTCCCCTGATTAAGGCGATAACAATGTTCCAAATCTGTAATACAGATCACAACCCCAGAGACTCTAATGACTTAGTTAAAACTGGATCCTGCGTTAAATCATACATAAAATCTTGTTCAGAATCAATGGGGGGCAAAATTTTCTAACTAGTTTAGTGTACAAACTAAGAACCGTTTTGCCCGACACTTTTCACCATCTTGACCCCAAATGCGCCTCATACCTGTTATGATACTTTAAAAAAGTCTTGTGGCGACATCTGTTGAATCTGTTTTTATTGCTGAATTCAGTTCCGAGGAACTGTTTTGTTTTTCCACATCCGCCCCCAAAAAATACAGTCTTTCTTTTTTTTTGGGATAATACCTTTTCTCATCAACCTGGTCATTTGTAATCAAAGTTCAGGAAGGTTTAATAGATCATCGCTGTTCATGTTTTTTATTAATTATTTAAATTTTTTTATTTTTTAAAAAAGAGCGCCCGAAAAAACTGTTGCCAACCTTGTTTTACCATTCTGCTGTTATTGGAGGGCTAAGTATAGGATACACAAAGCTTGGTAAAAGCTTGTTAAAAATAAAGCCAGCAATCTTGGCAAACTAGACTTTGAGGATTCAGCAAAGCTAATTGCTATCATTGCAGCTTCATTTGCTACAAAGATTTTCTAGTTAAGCAAGGAATATTCCAGACAATATAAATATGTAAGAAAAAAATCATTTATAAAAAATGGCTTCACTCGTAATGATGATAGGCGGCGCTGTGGTGAAAGCCTTGCTTTTAGCGGAAGTAATTACGCATTTAGTAAACTGCGGGATGACGGCGAGAGAAAAAGACATAACAAAGCTGTGGAGCCCAAATAGCTCAGCACAAGATCGCTATGAAAAGCAGAGAATTGAGCATTTTGATTTTTTAATGATACTCTGAAAAAACAGGACATGCAGCTTACACATTTAAAGACGTTGATCAGGCAATAAAAGAATATTATCTTGTAACAGGCAAACCAATCGAGACATTACCCCCACCAAAATTCAGTGACTTTTATCAACCATCAGAAAAACAAAAGATGCAAGAAATCGTGTTTATCGTCTTCGGCATGACTGTCGTGTATTTTGTTGCGCATAATATTGGCTGAATAAAAATGAACAAAATCTATTATTCGCCAAAAGGATATTGGAAGGGAATCACGGCAATAAAAAAGCTAAGCCAAGCGGCAGGAGTCAGTGAACAAACAGCAAAAGAATGGTTATCTAAACAAGCGATTCGGCAAATTTATTTACCTGCGCCCAAACGAATACAGAGACCACACTTTGTGAATACAATACCGAACGACACCCATCAAATGGATCTTCTATATTTACCTCATGATACGATTAGACGAAAAAGATTTAAGTACGCGCTCACAGTCATTGACATGGCTTCAAGATACAAAGATGCTGAACCATTAACACAAAAGAGTGCTTCTGCTGTTGCTGTCGCTATACAACTGATATACCAACGAGGCCCGCTAACTTACCTCGCATGACTCAAGTCGATGATGGAAAAGAATTTAAAGCCCAAGTGAATCAATTATTGTTAAAACATAGAGTTACCATTAAAAGAGGCATTCCAGGAGTTCACAGATCACAGGCTTTAGTTGAAAACTTTAACAGTTAGCTGAAAGACTTTTCTCCTACCAGTATCACAGAGAGCTTATTGACAATTCTCGCAACACAGAATGGGTTAGAAGATTGCCCCAGTTTGCGCGCAATGAATAATGAAGAATTTAAAGGGGCTAAAACCAGTACAAGCAATCAAAAGAAAAACAATAAATGTTGCTGAAGACTCCAGTTCATCCGGCAAACTATTACCATTTGGTTTGAAGTAAGGTACCTTTATTTACCGGGGGAAGCAGAAGGGACACTCGCATTAGGGCAAACCGATCCAGTTTGGAGTGTTGATCCATATGAAATAAAAAGAATTGTAAAAATGAATCCGCCCGTGTATTATTTACGAGAAACTGACACAACAAAACAACCAGCTCTCAAAGATCTTTTGTGAAGGAAGAACTGCAGATAATCCCACCAGACACATTTTCCAGTTGCTTAGTTAATTTACGTAAATATATTTGAGTTTAAAATGGAAGCTCAGAAGGAAGCGCAGAACGAAACAAGAATGGTAAAGGAATGAGACCTTGAAAATGATACGGGAATCATTTCATGCGTTGTTCTGCTATTAGGGGAAACATTTGCGAGGATTAATCAATGCATGCTAAACCATCCAATCACCTACAACTCAAAATCCCAAATTGGGAAAAAGAATATCTTGAAATAATAAAAAAAATTCGAGCACATCAAGCAAACATGAGAAAAGATTTAAATGGAATTGGATGAAGCTATGATTGATCTTTTTAATAAAAGTTGATGAAAAATATAAACCCCCCTGTTTATGCGGCCCTACAGTGCCCGATTGCATATGAAAACTCTGGATTAACAAACACACGTTTAGTGTTTGTTCTATCTAATGACTTCTTTGTTACAACAGTTGTGCTGATCTCATGTAGATTAGATCGCAGTTTTACGTTTGTCATGATGAAAAGTCTTATTGTCAAACAATGCTTCTTTATAGTTGTCATGTGATATGTTTGACTGCACAACACTGCGAGATATTCCCTTTGCTTTCTTAATGATTTTCTCCTGGCTCGAAATACTGTACATTTTCGACCTTAAACCAATAAACTCCTTAATCACCTTTCCAGATAATTCATCCTTCATCTTTCCTAAAACCTTCTTGTTAGTAATTGAATGTAAAGGCGAGTCTTTAGGGTAATCAGATGTATCATACCATCCCGCATGTCCTTTAGCCACTTCGGTTCCATGTCTTTATAGATGTCTTCAGTAGGGATATCTATAACAAAACTATCTGTATCTGTGTAAAAGCACTCTGGACTCTGGATACGAGGGCTTAAAGTAGTCATAAAGAAATTCTAACATCAAAAGCTTTGATAATTCTAAAACAGTAAACCCAATAAATACAGGTTTGTCCAATTTGACTTTCTTTTTCTTCATCATTATGCCAAAAAGCTGATCATGAAATCTTCTAAAGTCCTGATAATTTGGTTTTGAAGTCAGCTTAATTGCTTCGTTCTCTTTGGTGACTAATCTAACGTCTTTGCGCTTGTGCGGATTTTCCATAGTCTTTCCAAAACAGCTGTTGTTCATCAGCTTGAAAAAGTCTTTTTCCGAAGCATCTGTGGATTTAGTTCTAAGATCAGTGTTCTTCATGATGTATGGTTTCATGAACTGTTCTTGATCAAAAGCAATTATACGATGAACAGCTGTCAACTTCAAACCGTGTCTTAAATAAAATTGTAGAAGTCTGTAATGACAGACATAATTTTTTTGCCTCGAAGATTAGGCACAAGTTTAGGCGGCTCTGTTTTCGCCATCTTTAGGCTTTCTGCTGCTAATGGATAGTCATTATGCAGGTCATGGAGTTCCTGAGGATATTCTAAGTCAACTTCTAGAATGAAACCACGCTGCTGATCAGGGCGTTAAACTGTTCAACCACTTTAATGCCTTTTGAATGTTTTCGGATCGACGCTTGTGTGCATTTTAAAGTTGCGTAACGGAAGTGATTGCGCCATTGCCCAACCATACAGATTGTTTGCATCTAAATACATGAGATAGTTAGACCTTTTACCCCGGATCATAGTCGTCCAAGTATTTGTTTGTTTGCTTTACAGTAATGATGCGACGCCATACTAATTCCTCCACGCAATTTCCCTTTTTAATCATCTGAATCATTGGTAAATCTGACAATAAATCAATCTGTACTCCTGTAACTTTTAAGAAAGCATCCCAACTCATCCCGGGTGCAGAAATGTAATGCGCGGGATCTAGGCTATAATGTTTCATGCAGGTCTTTCTATAATTTTCAAAGACGTCCGCCAACAAACATACATCGGCCATTAAGTATGAGTCATGATAGTCTCCCATTGTTTTACACTCTAACTTCTGCCATGCTTCTTGAGCATGCTGGTAATCAGAATCACTGATGTCCTTTCCTCTAAGACTAGAAAAGAACGCGCCTTTAGGTGGAAGTGTATCTTCGTCAAAACCTTTCCCAACTGTTCATGTACTCATAAGGGTAAACACCCTTTCTAACGAGAGTTGGGTCAAAATATTCTTCCCTTATTGGGCAGGACTTTAAGGACATAGCCAGTGACTCTAATGAACCCATCATGTGTTGCATTAGAGTCATAAAAGACATGTTATTCAGATTAAAGCACATGTACTTTTCTGATGATTGTGCAATGCATGCTACCCTGAAGGCGCTGGTTACTGCTTGCATTATAAGGTGAGAGTCATAACCTCGCAAGTTATGAAAGAAGATGGGCAGCTTCCATGTCTTTGGATCAAACTTTAGTTGAAGATTGCATTTGTTATGCGCCGCTCCTCTGAACTTTCCGCTAATGTGATCATGGTCTCTTACCCGCTGGCCACCAAGGCCACCTGTTGGATTCGCTGCGTCTGATGAGAGCCTAAACCGCAAATCCAACAATGTGTGGCTAAGTCATACTGTTCTGGTCTTCAGGCGTCATTATGATTTCAGATTAAATTCAGATTATTAGAACAGGCGTTACGCACTTGCTGCATGCGCTGTAAAAATCTTCTAGCCGCATTTGGTCACGTCTATGTAAATCTGGCTTTGAATGAACGCCATCCGACCTGACAATAACGAGGCAAATGAACAGAACTGATGATTTACTCATAAGACTGTTTTTCAAAGTTTTTGGGTGGGCGCTGCCCTTCATAATGGAACAAATGATGATTCGAAGTCTGCTTTAAACAACATATGGAGAATTTGCATCCGTTTTCCAGTTTCTTAAAACTAACTTCAGATCCGGGTGGGGCGTAATTATATCTGTATTACAGCAACTGGGCCGATACTATGTTTCTTATGTTCGCTTGTCGGCTTTGCGCAGATGGAATTCTTGTTAAACATTTTCTGCAAATTCTTGTTTATGAATAGCTTGAAGTAATGCGCAATAATCTACGCATTGTTCGTATCCAATGTTATAGCAGTAGCCCCGCTGCGAAAGCATCAGAGTAAGTCAACATGATTTTTGCCTGGACACCTATTGTTGGACAGTTCTTTGTACACTTTATATCTCATGTAGATTTGTTTCCTCATCCCATGTTATACATTAACAAATATTGTTTGTTTTGTTCTTAAACTGATCAATGAATCCACGCTAACAGGAAAGGATGATTCCACAAAAGGTTAAGATCAATGTGATTTTCATAGTTAGATACTCTCTCTGCGTTTTTTGCGGACGTAATGCAGCCTTGCGAGAACACACCACGATAAAGCCATTAGTTGTATCCTGAATTCTTTAAGTTGAAACAGCTCTTTTTTGCGACTAATTGATGGAGTTAGTGGAAATGTAAGCCTAGCCAACAATCTTTGCATACTTAGCCTTTTTAAATCTAATCTCAAGACTTCGCCTCTGACCAACCGACCTCTCATTTTGGCTTCTTCAGCGCCACATCAAACTGCGTAAGCATTTGGTCTGCCCCTAACCGGCGTTAAGTCATCAATTACAAAGAAATAACCTGTTGTTTAGTTGAGACTCCAGACTTCTAGATTTCATCATTTTATTGGTTATAATTCGATTAAAACAGCTAACATTACTTTAACTGGCGGTTCCTATTGTTAGTTTACCTGGACTTGAGAAATAGCATGCACAACACTTGCCTGGTACGTTTGTTGGATCAAACTTCTAGATCAATATCGTTTACACTTTTGATAAACGCTCTCCTCGACATTCCTTCAAACAATTCGTCTTGCCCTTCAAATATCTTAGCCATGTAGAGTTTCTTTCCTAACTCAAAATATTTTAATATGAAATTAAAAAAAAACAATTAATCAGAATCAATATCCACAGTCTTTTTTGTGCTTGTACACATAAACTAAAGATCAACACCTTTTTGGTGTTGTTAAAGTGAGCTGTTTAGAACATAGTTTAATGTTATCGTTTACTTTTTTAAAGCAATACACTTTTAATCTGCTCGGGTTCGGCTGTTGAGAAAAACCTTGTCCTCTGCCTTTCTTTGAAGATCAAACTTTTTGTCTTTTGTAGTCATCAAAATCAGCCTGTAAACGATAAATCTCGTCCGTGATGTTTGAGACCAGCTAAATTGCTTTATTTATTGTCAGTTTGAAGGAACTAAGTTTATAGCTGATATTATTGAACTCATAGCTGTGTGCTTGTTTGAGTTTAGTTTTATTTTTTTGGCTAGCAGCACCTACGGCTAATGAACTCAGGCCAAGAGCTAAAGACAAACCGCCTAGAGGAAAAGCAGCGTGTGGCGCCTATGCCCGACTTGCTAAGAGACCAACAATCGATCCTGCTGATAGAGACTAACATTCGATGCCCCCTAATTTTAAACATATGTTAACAGCATTAAAGGCACAGAATACCTCGTCTGGTTTTGCTGTATTTTGTAAGGTCTTGCTCTAGTTTTTTGTGGCATTTGCGTAATGATTTGGTTAATCTGAAGTTTTTACTTCAGCAGCAAAGACGACCCTGGGGTCATGTAGCCTTCTATAGCAGCAGAGGACTCCTGCTATCTCTTCTGTAGGTACTTTCGGTATAAACGACAACAGGCATGCTTTTTTAAAAGAAAAAAAAAAATAAGTAATCTAATAACTTTAAATCTGTTATCTTTAATATTCAGCTGTGTAATCAATAATAAAAAACAAATGTAAATTAAGTGGTTTATATCAGCATCTTTTTCTTTCTCATTTGAATGTTTATTACGTCTATAACTTTTCTCTCACCACTTCCGATGCAACTGATAATCCTCTGTTACCTTAGGTCCATCCATAAACCGTATTTTGTCGCTACATAACGTCAAGCCTAACACTGTGAATGTGAAGATCTTTAACACCAGGTACTGCCCTGTTGGAACTTACTACCCCTCCCACCCTCAAACATTATCTTTATTCGTCAAAATGCTGAAAAGGCCTAAGCCCGCTATCATAGATTTGGTTTAAGACTACCATCAATAGAACATTGTACATTTTTCGTTATTTTTTTTGATTAAAAAACTTTTCACTTGCTCATGCGAATGGTTCTTCTCTTCACACATAGCAATAGAAAATACCTTAAGCGATTTTACTGTGACACTAATATAAAATTCCATATAGCCGTCTGCCCTTCAATTAGGATATGTTGAATGATGGACGCCACTGCTTCCGTAAAATGTTATAAATTGCGACAGATAATGTTGCCCAATCAGCCTTGCTAAATTAGGGTGCTAACACATCAAACTCTAACGAAGTCAAAAAAGCTTGTACTTTGCTTCGGTGTCGTTGATCAGATCACACGTTTGTATCGTTAAAAGTAGTTCGTATTACAATCTGTCTTGGTAATGCTCCAGAAAAGAATGGTGCATGGCGCTTTTAAACAACTCAAATCTAAGGGAATGGAAAAGCGTTTTCCGCATAAGTCAAAATTTAGAGCTAAAGACATTTTGCTGCTTTTTTCACCTGCCTCCGAGTCGGCGCCTATTTCTAATTTTAGTGCTTCTTCATTTCCAATTCCTTGAAACGCAAGATCTCCCTTTCATTCGCGGTTAGCCATAGATCAAAATAATAGTTAAAAATATTCTGCCATTGTGAATAAGAAAATATTTCATGCCCCCTCAAGGTTTGATAGAATTTCTAACGATTGCCCTCCTTATTCTGGACAACTGTTTCTGGTTGGTCTGTTGTTGAAGCGAGGGAACTATTTTTGAAAGTAAGTCGCGCGAGCTGTGGCACAATCAATTTCGTCCTGCTCCTAGGTCTGGAAATCTGACAGTACGAATTTGATCCGCCCCCCACAATACAATATTAGACGGATTATTTGGAACCGTAATATTCCGTTTATTTCCCTTCACGGCCATGGGGATCTTCAGCCCTTCTATGCGGTCAAAATCGAGCCTATGCTTTTGACCTTTTTTTATCAGACAAAATAAAAAGTTCATTATTTAAAATATGGCAGGATGGAGGTGAAGAAGATATGATTTGATCCTGTAGACAACACGAGCGAAATGACTCCTTTGTATGCAGCACGCTCAATGCCTATCAATGTGACAAGAGATTAAACAGAAAACTAAGGTCATATCAAATTATAGAAGTTTAGACATATACCACTCCTGAATGAAAGCCCCTGATGATATTGAACAAAAAGGCGGCCATTTTGTATGTAAAAAACGAATCAAGTACAACTGTTCGGCTTACAACTAAACCAGAACGTCCATCAAAGTTTTTAAGCCAAGAGTACTATTATACAAATACTGTACTCAGTGTGAAAGATCACAATCCGCCTTGGTCTTGATTAGCCCGAAATAAGGGCGGAGCAGTTTCTAAACTTCAAAACACAATGCAGGAACTCGCGCAAGAGATAACCAAATGCATAAACATGGAACAAAAGAATTAAATCAAACGGCAGACGAATTAATAAATGCAATAGAAGCAAAACTAGTTTTTCCAGAAAAACAGCATTAAAGACAAAACAACGACTCCACCGCTACCGCATTGCGAGAATAGCGCCCTTGAACATGCTTTGAGAATCATCAGAGGCGAATTAACAAACTTTAGCAAACGGGTGAAATAGATGAGGCATATAAAAAGAGAAAAGAAAAAAAACCACGTTGAGGCTGATGACGCCAAACTTAGGGCCTGATATTAAAGAAAAATAACAAAAGACTAAAAGATCTTGAACAAGAGAGATCACAATACTAAGAAGTGTTGTATCTACTAACCGCGAACAATTACGAACACAAGTGAGGCAGAATAAGAGAAACTATCCAAAGATTTTATATGAAGACACAACGCTAGCAGAACGAATAAGAACACTGTTTAGAGAGCAAGCGTCACAATATGCAAGTGTTATAACAGCCTTGGGATTTGCAATAATACATTGGTGATGGCTTATTACAGCGCGGTGGTCAAAGTCCAGTGCCTCCACCGCCATCGAGCCTCCATCGCCGCCTGATAAATCCATGGGTAAAAAACATTGATCATCTTGCGAGTTAATTAAAAAAATTAAGCTGTAAAGCTATAGACTCTTTACCTGGTATATTAGGTTAATAGTTAGCTGGCTTTTGTCTACAGCAATCAAGTAGTTGGCTTTATGGCCGAGCACTGTATGGGCATTAGTTACTCTTAAATAGTTGGGTTAATAAGTAGTAAGATAAAGACCGAGTAATCCTATGCAGTTAATCACAACAACAAGTGCTGTCTTTTTCATATTCAATGTCATCGCGAACAGAGTCCGGGTCTTCAACGGCCTTTGGGCTTTGGCCACGGTGGATTGGATGAACTTAATGCTTGGGGGTCATCTTGTTTTTATACTGCTTGCATATAACTGCTCAGAATTTATTTCGTTTTTCCGTCCTTCTGTTCAATCGCCTGCCCACAAGGATTTCATTATTGTAGTTGATAATGTGCCTATCTGATGTCAGAGGTCAGACGGCAGCAGTTATAACCAGCGCCAACCAGCAAAGTCACTTTCGATCTTGCGTATTAGTAAAACATTTATGGCACCTTTTTAAGCATGAAGGTAAATCAACAGTAGAATTAAAGGCTCCACAAAATTTGCTAAGTATTGTTTTTTGTGCATCACAACCATGTATAAGGAGGTCATTTTATGCTGACCATGTCTGTTGCTTGCGAACGCTAGCAAACACCAAACGTAAGTACTAATAAGTCGATTAAACGATCTATCCCGCTCAAGTTAGGCCCTTAGAAGTGTCCCTCAGAAAATGATTTTCCATGCTGTTTTATATGCTCTTGCACAATGAGACCCGAGTGAACATTGTAGCCTGAAGAGAAAGATGTGTAGGGGATTCCAGTCAAAGTTAACTTTCTGGTGCACTCCCCAAAAATAAGGGGTGCCTAGACCATGATTAAGATCCGACTTTTGTCTAAAGTCTGTCTTAACATAAACAATTGAATTCGTACAGATCCTTCAAAAGCCTTCATGACATTCTGTTCTGAATGGATGTAAACGGTTGTCCATTTGGCAATGCTCTTGAAATCATGTCAAAATACGTCAGAAGGTGAAATAGAAATGAAAACTTACACTGACCTCACAAGGACATGATTGATTTAAGAGATCATCATAACGAACACTCCCACACACCAGTTGTTGCCCAAAAAGACAGCAAAGTTTAACTGATCTGGTAAAACTTCCTCGGATGACTAAACCACACATTCGGGATGTAGTACTTTTTTAATAGGATGGTTAAGATATCTAGCTTAATGGAGTACACCACCTTTACTTGAAAGGCGTCTGACTGTAGTCACAGAAATGCAAAGATTATTAGTTGTTATATAATAAGATTGTAGTGTCGGCCCAGCAGAAATATTAATGCAACCTTAGTAAAATTCGAACGCGCTCAATTTTATTCGTTATAAAAATGTTTGTAACAAAACAACACAAGACCGTCCTCGGTTTTATAGAAACATGCTGTTAAAAACAATTGCGAACCAAAATGGTCGCACATCCATGAAATAATCTACAAAGTCGTATGGTTTAAATATAACTGAATCTCAAGAAGAATATATAAGGTTTCTAAAAAGTTGACAAATCATGGAACAAAGTTAGCCATTTAACCAAACCTGATGAAATAAAACGGGTTTGCCACTAAAAGAAGAACTGAGTAACTTCGACAGTACACCCAAACTTAACAATGCACATCAAAAACAATGTTAACATTCAAGCCTGAAGAAGAAGGAGGTTACTATTTTTGATAAAGAGCTAGCTAAAATGTTAGGCATTGGCAGCTGACAATTATAGCTTTAGAGTTACACCAACCAAAACTACTTATGAGGGAGAAAACTCCGGCTCGATCTTGCATTAACATTCAATGAGACACTTTCTATGATCATTTGGATGAGCAGAGCACTGATGAAAACTTATATTATGGAAGAAGGCCCTCAACTGTTTTTAAGAGCACTTCCATCAGGAAAGCTGCAAAAATGCCGATTATGACATTTAACCAACTCGCCTAAATTACAGTTAAAAGATAAGTTAGTGTGGGAGGGTCCTATCATTTAAATATAAAAGATCAAAGACAAACACGGGGAAAGAAGTAAAATTGATAATCACCTACACATTGTTTTGGAGAAAAGAAAATATAAGAGTTGTACTACAAAAACATGTCGCGGGGGCAAGAATAATCAGGAGTAACATAAGCGCCTGTGAGGTGTAAACTTAAGAAATTAAAATAAACCCTTGGCAGACGTTGCGGAATATTGAACAGAACGGTGAGATAGGCACTTTGTATTGGTTTAGAGTACACTACAGATGTTTGATTATAAACGCAAAGAGGTTGCGACAACAAAAAGATTTATTCCAAAACTAGAGCAACAGCGGCAATGTAGAAGCAAATAATGCTGGCCAGTATGAAATAACAAATAGTCCGAAAACTGAACAGCAATGGCACTTAGAACATATTAGAATGGGACATAAATTTTAATTCATAGCCCATTTTACATTTTATAACCATCAAAAAAATTTCAGAAAATCAATCAACTCAGTCCAGTTAAGCATGTAAGTCATCTGCCTAGGATCAATAGTCCGAAAAGATTGAAATAAAGCCATAATTGAATGAACAGTACAACTCCACAGAATAGAAACGTTATGAAAGATGCTTCTACAAAATTACAGTTCATTCCACAAATGAAATTAGGAGACACTTTCACAATGATATTTGAAATTTCTGTCTTAAAAGATGTGGAGAGGGATGGGGTTGTGGGCGTTATGTGACGTCCTTCTAAAAGAATTCTAATTAGCTGGCAAAACTTAGACGTTGACAGTCTTAAAGTTACTGTCGTCGTTCTTTACGACGGTGGGGGGATTAAGGTCGTTACAACCAGTGACAAAATCAATTTAGTCTAAATAGAAACAATCTTACAGAACTGAATTGGATTAATCTTACCCATTTAGATCTTATAGGATTTTATTATACTGAACAAGTTTTGACAGAGAGCATGATAAAAACAATAACTGGATTAGATTAAATTCTAGTATAAAAACTATGGAGCAGTTAAACTTTATGACAAAAACCCCTCATTGTTCATTGATTTGTGGACAGACTGGTTGCGGAAAAAACAATATTTGTCCTAGACCTATTGCAAACAGTTTATCGCTATAATTTTGATCATATTGTGATTTCTGCCCCACTTAAATGGAACAAAGCATATCATGATAGAAGGTTTATATGGACAGATGATGACATTTTTTAGTTGATCCTAGCAATAAACTAAGTGAGTGTTTAAAACAGTTTTATAGACTGTTTGAAGGAACGCAGACACTATATTATTATAGATGACTGTTCAGCAGAAAGAGACATAGTTAAAAAAAGAAAACACTTTATCAAAAACTGGCTTTCAGTGGAAGACATGCTGGGATAAGTGTGTGGATTTTATGTCAAAAATATAACTCAGTTTTAAAAGACTTTAGAGAACAATTAAAGACTGTAGTTTTATTTCACATGAAAGACAGAGACTCATTTGATGAATGTTTGCGCGAAAATGATGTTATTGAAAATGATCAAGAAAACTGCAGGATTAAACAAAACTAAAATCTGAAAAGTTTAGTAAATTAGTATTGAAAACGGATAACCCTACACAGTATGTTTGTTTGTAGGGTCGTTATTTTTTTGGTTATTAAAGTCTTACTTGTTAGAGAACAGTAATATGCCGCTTCTAGGTCACTTTCGCCCGAAAACTGGTTTGAGGGCGAAGTGAGTTAGAAGCGGCATATTACTGTTCTCTACTCCACTCCCTGTGTTGGGTAGATGGGATTAATCCTGGCCTGTCTACTACACAGGGAGTGTCCGCAGGAGTATTAGCCTGCGTAAGCGCAAAAAAAAAAGGGAAAAAAGAAAAAAAGCCCAGCCAACCACAAGTAGCCTGTTCGGGGCTTTGAAATACATATAGGGGGCCGGAATAGCTCAGTTGGTAGAGCGCCCGGACTCATGATCCTAGGGTTTCGGGTTCGAATTTCGGTACAGGGGGATTTTTCCCTCGGAGTCAACATTGGTTCTGGTTGCATTCCCCACACAGTCCGAATGAGACTATAAACCGAGGTTCCGTGTGTGAACGCACGCACAACATCTTGCACACACGTAAAATCCCATCACCAACTTTCGGAAGAGAAGGTCAGTTTGGCCGTTGGTATGGATAGCATGCACCTTCTCCGAAGATGGAGTATGGCTGCATTCATGGAGGAATAAAAAAACAGTCATACACACAAAACTCCACAGCCTGTCTATACAGGCAGTGTCCGCAGGGAGTATCAGCCTGTGTACGCAGAAAGAAAGAAAGAAAGAAAGAAAGAAAGAAAGAATAATACATATACACGAGGGTAATTTTCCTTTCCTTGGCATTTTAATGCCTGGCGCTTTCTGTTCACTGTGTACAGATGAAGGGGTCGTGTTGCCTGCAGATCTTTTCAGGGGGCCATCACCAGTACCCCATTGCAAACATCACGGTAACATATTACCACATAACACCATAGGCCAAAGCAAAGACTGTTACAAAAGAACCTAGAGCCAAAGCTTTTAATTGTCACATTTTTGCACAAAATAATAATCCATGTAAAATGAAAACACGAGAAAACAACCAATGCGTCCGATTGTCCGTATAATTATGCTTAGCATTCCATTAAAAGGGCTTTAAATGTAATGTTAATCGTATGTGGACATTCAGAGCATTGAGACTGGAAGTGTAAGAATGACAACCAAAAATCTGAAAGGCATTCAGGAAACATACGCTGATCTCTCAAGGAATACATGTATATGTATGAATGTTGCTGGCTGCGTCTAACTGCACATATGTGTTTTCTTTTCTTTCTTTTTTTTTTTTTGGGGGGGGGGGTCTTTTTTCCTTTCCTTTTGTTCACGAACAAACCTCATTCTCAGATTCCAACAACAACAAGAACAACAACAACAACACAACAGAGAAGAAGAAGAAGAAGAAGAAGAAGAAGAAGAAGAAGAAGAAGAAGAAGAAGAAGAAGAAACAAACAACAACAACAACAACAACAGCAACAACAACA
>JAFLJL010018257.1:40038-47538 GCA_018398815.1 Conus ventricosus
TCCAGTCACTGTACATGGGAGTATCTGTACAACACATTCCTGAAAGTCTTTCAAAATTTCTTTGTGCTGTTCGTTTGACTTGTAGCAAATCATTCGACAGAAACCACAATCCTCATTTGGTTTACCGTTGATAGACAAAATAGGATTGGGAAAAAGGGTACAACATCATCTGCCACTGGTAGATGTTATCACTCCTACTATTTGCTATTTTCATACCTTTTGATCTGTCCCTGTACGTTACTTTGGGTACAAATTCATCACTGATATTGTCTACGGTATGTTGAACTATCAGGTTTCTGACACAGGATATAGCACTCTACCGGACTGGTTGATGGCAACATTTGTACGTTCAACATACTTCTTCAATCATGTTCACATGAAATACCTTTCTCAGTGTTTGCCATTTTGATCTTATAATTTACTCAGAAAGTTTTTGACCCACTGAAAAGGACCTTCCACATAACACGAAGCTTGTTATGTATCTGTAGTAGCACAAGGACTTTATCCCCTCATACACTGAAGGAAAGTGCCTTTTGCTTTTCTGTCTGCAAAGACCTTGTACACAATCTGTTTATCTATTCAGCTGGACTGTTGAGCAAGCTCACATGCATCCTTCATCGATTAGGCAAGGTCATAAAACTATGGTAAAACGTTTTACTGTCAGGTATGTCCGTCTTTCGTCCATTGTGTAATCATAGATCCAACGGACCCTTGGTCGCGTGTGGTCCGAAAAGAAGCTACAATGGTGAGAATCCCAGCGTTTCTGTCGGCATTTCCCTGTATGCAAAAAGCAAAGACGGTACGAACGATCCCCATTCTGGGTGCTCTTGCCTTGCATCCTTTCTCAACATGACTTCAAGTTCCATTGATACGTTCTACCATGCCATTCGATTGGGGTTGATATGGCGTGGTTGAAATGGAAGAGATTGACACAGTCTGTATATTTCCTTCATGAGATCAGAAATGAATTGCGTTCCACATCCGCGAGAATTCGTCTGGAAGACCCATCTGGAAAAAAATTGCATGTAAGGCTTCAGCGACTGATACTGTATCAATTTTTTTTCTTCAGTTGGAATCGCTATTCTGGGATTCCTAGTTGCGTATCACCAAATAAGATATAGCGATATTACCGAAGAAGACAGTGGTAGCGGTTTCAACAAGATCAATAGCTACTTTTCCGAAATGGTACGGACAATGAGAGGGCATTTTGTGCAAAGGTGCAAATGGGACGCGACCTTTCTGAGATGTCTTTTGGCAGATGTCACATGAGCGGCAGTTTTCGATAACTTCCTTTGTGGACACCCGGCCAATAAAAAGAATCAAGAACTCTCTTTAATGTTCTTTTGATTCCGCAGTGACCAGCGAACAAATGCATATTGAGCCGTGTGCTAGTACTGTTTCTCTATGTGGTTTGAAACCACAACTTGTCTGTTGTCCTGTCCAGGTACACACCTGTAGAGAATGTCAGAGTCCCAGTATGTACGTTAGTTTGGTCCGTTTGTACGTCAGTGACAGTCTGTTTTTTGCAGCAGAAATTTATTGTCGTCTAGCGTCTCGTCTTTTCCCTGCCCTTTCTTTTAATCTTCTGGGGGTAATCTGGCGTGTTCATCCAGTTTTGAGACTTTTAGCGGCTTTGTAGCCTTTTCCCTTGCTCTATGACGTTTGATATAGTTAATCACAATGACAAGGATTCAAAAACGATCCTCCAGCACCACCATGTACTGTAGCGACACCTGGCAAATTGCCCAAGATCAAATCGCAGCTGGCAACATGTTATCAATAAACACAGGCGGTATAAGGAAAAACCGGAGTAGTACGGTGTATCGGACCTGAATTTTCGCCAGCGGAAACGTTTCAATCTTGCCTCCAAATGACCTACCACTTTTGGACGTGTTGAGATACTGGTCTTGAAGCACGAATGATTTCCGTACACCTAGCAGTAGTGCACCAGTGTCTCGCAAACTGAAGCCTGCAATCATTGATGGCTCCGTTTTTCTAACACCAGTCCATCATACAGATTGATCTGGTGCCAAACAAGGCCTTCTTCACAATCAGTGGAGACTAATGCGGGTTTTGAATTCATTTGGCTTTGAAAGGGCAATTTTTCCTCAAATGGAAACTTGCCATCACAAAAGAAAACAATCGCATTGTCTGATCGGCAGCCGGAATGATTTTGTGAACTTCTGTTCTGTCCACGAAACTGGCCCAAATGGTCTACGTGGTGGTCGTGGTCCACGAACCTCGGTACGTTTGCTGAGGGAGTAGTTAACGGGTCTTTCCGGCCGGTGAGAGAGTTACTGGTATTGACGAAAGGTCACCGAAACCGCGGGAAAGATCCATGTCCGTTCATAGGATAGGTATATCCTTGAGGACTCAAAAATGGACCCACGATTTCCTATCTGGAACTTCCCTGTTCCTGATGGGATAGTACATGGTCGCATGAGACTCAAAAGATGGAAAATTCTCTCCTTTCCTAGCACGCCCTTATCTGGTTGTGAGCGTTACAATACTGATCAGCCCATCTGACATATTTCTCCACGTTTTCAAAATTGCCTTTCTTTAAGGAAAGTGGCCAGATCTTGCTCCACGCTTGGAAAAAGTTGTTCTCTAAGAAGAGAGATCTCGCAGTGATTTGAAAAGTTTTGTTCGTTTTAGAACAAATCGATCCATCGATCCTAACAATGACTCATACGGATCAGAATCGATGAAACGATTCTCCTTTTTCAGGGCGCACAGAACGATACGTTCGTGAAAACGATCAGCAGAAACATTGAAATTTCTGGTAGGAGTTCCTCTTTCAACTGTTCCAAGTTAAATTTTGTTTCGCTGCAAGTGAAGACTGGTACAGTGTCAAAGCGTACCCTTAAACAATGACGCAATATACCAATGTCCACTTTTCTTTGGAACCTCATGACGTGCGTTGACTTTCAATCGGAAAAGAAATCTATCAATGTCATCAGTTTTTTCCTCAAAAAGGTGGCAAACTTTGGAATATATCCGCTTTTGGTTGAGGATGGCTGCGGAACAGACTGGTGGAGGTTTCTCTCGATGCCTGTTTCTTCTAATTTCTGCATCAGTCTTAATTCTAACGCCTCACTTAATTCCCTCTGTAGTTATTTTCTTCAGCTTTCAGCTTCCCTCTGTTAGTCTATTTTCTTCAGCTTCCCTCTGTAGTATTATTTTCCTTCAGCTTCCTCTGAGTTTATTCTCTTCAGCTTCCCTCTGTAGTTTATTCTCTTCAGCTTCCCTCTGTAGGTTTATTTTCTTCTCTTCTCTTACGCCTAGTCTGCCTATCTGTGCATTGTTGCACATAGTTAGTAAGTTTTTCTCCTCAAAACCAAGGTTCGCTTGTTTAACATATTTATCAAAATCATCCTAATGAATCGTCAGATATAAAACACCAAACAATCTCAAAGTATGAATAAAAAATTAGGCGATATATGATGATACTATGTTTCACAAACCGTTAATTATAGTATATACAAATACGGTATTCAATTGCGTGTAAACAAAAAACCGCTTACTAAAACAGGGTAGATATGAAATCCAAGGAATGTATTTTCCAAAAAAATAATTTGCAATGTTATCAATTTGGAAATTTACAAATCAAAATGAAGTTTTAATGCAAAACTGTTTTCCCTAAGAAAAAAAATATACACAATAAAAGTTTTCTGAAAATAAATTCTTTATAAAGTTTTAGTCTCAAATGTGTTCTTGTTGTTCAGTTCTTTCTTTCTTACTTAATTCAAACGAATTACAAACAATTGTACCGCCTTATACAAAAATTGAATTGAATTTTACAAAACTAATGGAATCACAAACAATTAAAAAGAGGGGAAGAAACACAAACTAGCGGAAAATCCTACTAAAATGATGGAAAATGTTTTGAAATGAAAACTAGTAGGGGCCTATTGAGGAGAAGGTTTAAGAGGTTTTGAAACTGGGGGTGTAAAGGAAATGAAAGGATACACATGACCGGAATAGTGAGCAGAAATCAAGAAATCTCAAAAAGAAGCCCACAGACAGCCCTAGTGGTCACTGTATCCCGTGATTACTGGAGACGGGAAAAACAAATTACTGCACATATACACCACACTAACGGTAATAATAAATATACTAAACTAACAATCAATAAATGATCCTTTACCCATACTCAAAGAAAATTCTCGCACCAACCTAGATTAATAAATAATCAAAAGATAAAGATGTTTATTTGGGCAGAGCGGTAATCAACTCCACCCACCTACCACTATTAAGCGTGACGGATGGAGAAGTGGATCCCACACTCTGAGGGGAAGGGGAAAATCAAACTGAAACAATAGGATAGCGAAGAGTTAGATATATATGTGAAGGGGAAGACTATTGACTCCCTCAACGCCATGTCCCTGCTAAACGCAGGAGAGGTTGGGGGGCTATCTGTCCTGGGAAAGGGGACAAAATTCTAATCCTCTAGGGAAGGACAGCGACTCTCAAAGCCATGCCCCTTGCTGCCAGGTTCGAGGCAAGAGGAGGTTTAGGCTATCGGTCCTGAGTGTGGGGGGGGGGATGGGTTAAAAAAAGAATCCTACAAAATAAAAATCCCTTATCGGAGTAGAGGCAACCAAAAGAAATGTCAACCACCCTAACACATATAGGAAAATAGAAAAAAACACAAACAAAATGCAAATATTTATATACAAATAATAATTTTACTTCTTTTTTTTCCTTTCCTCAATCCTTGTGGGGCACATATAGAAAATCCTTTTTTTTTCCTCTTCCTCAAAACCCTTGAGGGTACAATTATAAAGCTTTTTTTTTTAAACCCCCATGGGCACAATAGAAATCTTTCTTTTTTTTTTTCCCCGGAAAAACAAACGGCAGCTACGCCGGTGAAAACTGGAGTCGGGGTCACCACTGTCACACTGTCACTCTTTGCATACCCGCATCATGACTGAATTTACTCCATACGCACACGCATTCTTTCCAATCACCCAAAGGAGCACATTACCGAATGTTGTCTTCTCCCCTCTCTTCAGGGAAAAACACTTTATAACTAACATTAACAACTTGTAAACAGATTCTACACCTGTATCCTCTCTCCGCACTGAGAGAGAATAAATCTGCACACATGTATCTCTCCTCACACCGAGAGACAAATCAATCTTCACAATGTATCTTCCTCACACGAGAGACAATCAAGTTCACACATGTATCTCTCTTTACATGAGGAGAAAAAATAGTCTTCACTCATGTATCTCTCTTTACACTGAAGGAAGATATTTAATCTAGTTCCGCTTTCTATAAGCCATTGCCTTCACATACTTCCGTTATCCCTAAATTCCGGACCGGAGAATACATACTCCGTAATCACTGAGGACCTGCCTGCTCAAGTTAAAAGCTTCCCTGCTTTCTCTATTCCCTGTCTCTCTGAGACAATACATTACCCTCGATTCTCGCTGACTGGTGATATGAGTCTCGACTTCTCGCCGCGACTTCTTTGGTCTCTTGAGAAAGGAGTGTCGAGCTTCAACTTCCTCTCCCTGGAGTTGGTACTGGTGGGGGTGAAACTACCGGTGGTTCCACACCATGGCCATCTTCAACCCACTCACGGGGTGAAATTTGAAAGATGAAGGGTGAAGGGCGAGGGGAAAGGGGGGAAGGGTCTGAAACACGAATAAGGTTCGTGTAAGTAACCTGCTTCTCAATTCCATATGAATTCTTTCTCTCTTCTTTAAGTTTTCCCCCTGTAGGCCTTTCCCCAACTATCTATCCCCGTCCACCTGGTCATGACTGGTCAGCAAAGAGGACCCGTCCTACAGGTTCGAGTCTCTAGGCCATCTGCTGGGTTAAAACTGACTCTCTTTCCCCCCTTTTCTAGTGAGTGCATACTCAGTGTGCAAAACACATGGTCCAGCACACTTACCTTACCAGCCCTTGGAGAACGATCACTCAGTGGTCACTTTCAACAATGAACCATTTGTTCTTGAATGAGTCATTCTAACAATTATTTTGGGGACGCCGCTCTACACTAGTCAAGCCACATGAATATTCTTCCTGTAATTGTGGCACGGGAAATGATTCATATCACTAAAATAAATGTGATGGAGCGTCCATGCCTTGATGTGGGCTACGTCACAGGACAATGTGTGTGTGTGTGTGTGTGTGTGCTGGGTTGTGTGTGTGTGTGTGTGTGTGTGTGTGTGTGTGCGTAGTGTGCGTAGTGTGCGTAGTGTTGGTGTGTGTGTGTGTGTGTGTGTGTGTGTGTGTGTGTGTGTGTGTGTGTGTGTGTGTGTGTGTGGCGTGTGTGTGTGTGTGTGTGTGGATGTGTGTGGATGTGTGTGTGTTGTGTGTGTGTGTGTGTGTGTGTGTGTGTGTGTGTGTGTGTGGTGTGTTCGTGTTGCAGTGGGTTAGTTAGAGCGCCACGCGTGTGCGCGGTTGTGGGTGTGTGTGTGATGTGTGTGTGTTGTGTGTGTGTGTGTGTGTGTGTTTGTGTGTGAGTGTGTGTGTGTGTGTGTAGTGTATGTGTGTGTTGTGTAAATAAATGTGCGTGCGTACATGCGTGCATGCAAAAGTTGTGTGTGTGTGCGCGCGCGCGCGCGCGCGCGTGTGTGTGTGTGTGTGTGTGTGTGTGTGTGTGTGTGTGTGTGTGTGTGTGTGTGTGTGTGTGTGTGACCTTTAAATCTTGTTCATCATGCCATATATCAGTGGAATTTGCGCGAGCTTTTTGTTGTTGCAGTCCATAGCAAACCCCCCCTCTCTCTCTCTCTCCTCTCTCTCTCTCTCTCTCTCTCTCTCTCTCTCTCTCTGTATGTATGTATGTATATATGTGTCTACGTATATATGTATATATGTATGTATTTATATATATGGAGAGAGAGAGAGAGAGAGAGAGAGAGAGAGAGAGAGAGAGAGAGAGAGAGAGAGAGAGAGAGTGAGAGAGAGAGAGAGAGAGTCATATTGGATGGCCTTAAGGGAATATCAATCACAGATCTGCTGAAAACTTATATCAAGTGCCAGCACCAGTTTCATTACTGACAAAGCGTTTGCTTTTATCCTATCATACGCAAAACACGTTTTGTTATATCAACGTCGACTAAAGACAATAAAAGCAACCTGTATCATGTTTAGGGAGAAAAAAATTGAAGCATAATTATAAAAGATAACTTTACAATCAAAACATTGACACGACCTTGGAAAAAAAAACTGAATGTCAAATCATTTGCCTGCCACATCACCTCTAGATTAGTGACCAACCTTCTGATTCTCGTCATGTCTTTTTCCACATCACCTCTAGATCAGTGACCGACCTTCTGATTCTCGTCATGTCTTTTTCCAATTAAATCTGATTATGCTTAAACCTCACACACAGTCAGATAGGTGTTATGTTCTTTTCAATTCGTATAAAAGGCAGAACCTCATCTGCCTAAAATACTGAATGAATGTACACAGATACATTAGATGAACATGGGAAGGGGGAGGGGACTGTTGGAGTGGAGGGGGAGTGAGTTGAAGGGGTTTGGG
>JAFLJL010018257.1:50038-66623 GCA_018398815.1 Conus ventricosus
TCCATCCATGCCCCTCTGAAAAGTAACATGTCCATCATGCCCCTCTGAACAGTAACAGTTCCATCCATACCCCTCTTCAAGACTGTATCTGTTGGAACTCAGTGGTTCCGTCCATCACATTTCTGCTATCTGTGGAGCCTGCTGACGAGGAGTCCAAGCTGCGAAACACATTGTCCAGGGCGAAGGAGAACAGTGGTTTCCTTTAGGACGGGAGCTACCTTGCGCCTAGGTGCCTGTTCCACTGCCAAAAGAACTCCATGGCACTCAGAGAAACATCCGACTCCGAAAGAACTTTGGTGGAGCCAGTAGGCTGTGCCATCTGTCTGTCTCTGTCTCTGTCTGTCTGTCTGTCTGTCTGTCTGTCTTCTCTCTCTCTCTCTCTCTCTCTCTCTCTCTCTCTCTCTCTCTCATCTCTCTCTCTCTCTCTCTCTCTCTCTCTCTCTCGTTAATTTGATACTATTGACAGTTTCTTAACCAATTTTCATTTCACTTTTGTTAAGTTTTTCAAGAGGCTGAAAGAATGCTGACAATCTACACTTTTTTTGCTCTCCAATTAAATGTGTTTATTTCATATGCACATGCAAATATATTGAAGGAATACAAGTGGGAGGGGATAAGGGGGGGGGGGAGAAAGAGTCTGAGATGAAAATTCTTCACAGGAAAAGAGATGAAATGAAGGGTGAGGTAGGAGAAAGAAAATGGGAATGAAAAAGACGTGAGAATGAACACAGCAAATCCTTCACAATAACACTAGATCCATCACCCTAACAGCAAATCCTTCACCATAACAGTACATTTTTTCACTTGAACAGTAAATTCTTCACTATAACAGTAAATTCTTCATTATAACAGCACATTCTTCACTATAACACTAAATCCTTCACCCTAACAGCAAATTCTTCACTATAACACTAAATCCCTCACCCTAACAGTACATCCTTCACCATAACAGCAAATCCTTCACTATAACAGTGTATTCTTTACCATAACAGCAAATCCTTCACTATAACAGTGAATTCTTCACCATAACGCTAAATCCTTCACCCTAACACTAAATCATTCATCTTTACAGTAACTCCTTCACTATGACAGTAAATTCTTCACTATAAAAGGATATCCTTCTCTATAACAGTATATTCTTCACCATAGAAGTAAATCCTTCATCATAACAATACATACTTTACTAAACAGTACATTCTTCACTATAACACTACATTCTTCACCCTAACAGCAAATCCTTCACTGTAACAGTAAATTCTTCAAAATAACACAAAATTCTTCACCTTAACAGTAACTCCTTCACTATAACAGCAAATCCTTCACTATATCCGTAAATTCTTCACTATAACAGTAAATTCTTCACTATCACAGTAAATCCTTCACCATAACAGTAAATTCCTTCTCTACAACAATGAACCCTTCACCATAACAACAAATCTTCACCGTAACACTAAATCCTTCACTTTAACACCAAATCCTTCACCATTACAGTCAATACTTCACTATAATACTAAATCCTTCACTATAGCACTAAATCATTCACTATAACAGTAAATCCTTCACTATGTCACTAAATCCGTCACCATTACAGTAAATACTCTACTATAATACTAAATCCTTCACTATGGCACTAAATCTTTCACTATAATATTACACTAACATGCTCAATATAACACTAAATCCTTCACCATAACGCTAAATCCTTCACTACCACAATGAATCCATCACCATAACAGTAGATTTTAACCATAACACTAAATTCTTCACTATGGCACTAAATCCTTCCTCACAACACTGAATCCTTCACTATAAAAGTAAACCCTTCACTATGTCACTAAATCCTTCACTATAACACTAAATCCTGCACTACAACTATGAATTCTTCACTATAACACTAAATCCTTCACTATGTCACTAAATCCTTCACTATAACACTAAATCCTTCACTACAACTATGAATCCTTCACTATAACACTAAATCCTTCACTACAACAATGAATCATTCAATGTAACAGTAAATCCTTCACTATGTCACTAAATCCTTCACTATAACTGTAAATCCTTCACTACAACAATAAATCCTTCACTATAAACTCCATCTTTCACTATGTCACTAAATCCTTCACTATAATACTAAATCCTTAACTATGTCACTAAATCCTTCACTATAACAGTAAATGCCTCAATATAACAGTAAATCCTTCATTATCACGGTAAAACCTTCGCTATAACACTAAATCCTTCACTACAACTATGAATCATTCACTGTAACAGCAAATCCTTCACTATGTCACTAAATCCTTCACTATCACAGTAAATGCTTTACTATAACAGTAAATCCTTCACCATAACAGTAAATCCTTCACTATAACACTAAATCCTTCACTGCAACAATGAATCATTCACTATAACAGTAAATCCTTCACCATAACAGTAAATCCTTCACTATAACAGTAAATGCTTTAATATAACAGTAAATCCTTCATTATAACGGTAAATCCTTCACCATAACAGTACATCCTTCACTGTAACACTAAATCCTTAACCCTGACACTAAATCCTTCACCCTGACAGCAAATCCTTCACCCTGACAGCAAATCCTTCACCATAACAGTAAATCCTTCACCATAACAGTAAATCCTTCACTATAACAGTAAATGCTTCAATATAACAGTAAATCCTTCATTGTAACGGTAAATCCTTCACCATAACAGTAAATCCTTCACTATAACTCTAAATCCTTCACTACAACAATGAATCATTCACTGTAACAGTAAGTCCTTCACTATGTCACTAAATCCTTCACTATAACGTAAATGCTTTAATATAACGCTAAATCCGTCACTATAACACTAAATCCTTCACCTTGACACTAAATCCTCACCCTGACAGCAAATCCTTCACCATAACAGTAAATCCTTGACTATAACACTAAATTCTTTACTATAACAGCAAACCCTTCACTAACATCCAGTGCAGTGGGGGAGTACGACAGTCTGTCTTCAAATTCAGTTGTTTGTAACACGTGTCCAGAAGCACCTTTGGTCCGCTGATTCAGATCCATCATGCCGCCCATAGCCCCGGGCCTTCCTTGGCCGATAACTAGAACTCGGTGGGATTCATTCATCCGTGCCGCCCATTCATCATAGCGCCGGGCCTTCCATGGCCGATACCTAAAACTCGGTGGGATTCATTCATCCGTGCCGCCCATTCATCATAGCGCCGGGCCTTCCATGGCCGATAACCTAGAACTCGGTGGGATTCATTCATCCGTGCCGCCCATTCATCATAGCGCCGGGCCTTCCATGGCCTATAACCTAGAACTCGGTGGATTCATTCATCCGTGCCGCCCATTCATCATAGCGCCGGGCCTTCCATGGCCTATAACCTATGTCACGAGTTTGTCACGAGGCCTACGACGTTTGACCCATCTAGGGTGGCGGAATTACTCATTTATTTATTGTCGTTGCTGTTGTCGTGTATCCGTCCCTTAATGTGGCTTGTGGTGCGGTTGCACCTTGGTGTAGTTCAGCTCAACTTCGGTTTGCTTTCTCTCTCTCTCTCTAATTCCACTGCCCGTGCTATTCATCCTGCAGGTTCATGGGTGGCTGGTACCTTTCTCTCGAACTTGCTGTCTATCGGCCTCTCGCCTGTCTTTTTACCTGTCGCACGTGCTTCATTTCTTTTAGTTTGAAGTATGCTCACTCTGTGACGCAGCGTGGCATGTTGGCCGCCATCGCTGAGGGAGGTTAGCTCTTCACTCGAGCGGAAGATGTCTCTGGGAGCGCCTGCTCCGGTCTTGGTTCTTCACCGTATCATCGAGGGTACAGTCGGTATCTTCAATTCCTACAGTCGGCCTGTAGGAGAGGGACATCACTTCTTCTTTTTCCGCACCTGTGCCTCTGTCCTCTCGACTGGACAGAGGGCAGAGAGAGTCGTTTGACCCGCCTCTTCTGGGTCACCCACGGGTAGCTGGTAAGCATCAGTTTCGTGGTTTGTTTGTTTTGGTTTGTTGTTGTTAGCCGGCTTAGTCTTCTCTTTTGCGCAATTTTTTTTGTTTTCGAAATTGTAAGAGAAATATTGTGGGAGACCTTTTCTCTGGTTAATTCAATCTTTAACCTGGCCATTCTAATTATTTCCAAAATTCTTTCTCCTGTTTATGCATCTGGTGATGCGGTAGTCGGTGGGGATGGGAGAGAACCTGGTGATTCAGGGTTGGAACTTGCTTGGTCTCGCTCGTCCGCCCCTGTCACATTCGCCGGACTCTTATCCTTCGGCCACCGTCTGTTTGTGTGTGCAAGGAGAACGAGTTTTATGTTCGCGAGCGTGCGTACGCATGATTTGTCGTTCGGATGCGTGGTTGGAGATTTGTGTTATTTTGAAATGTGGCTATAAATGTGACAATTATGCCATTGAATTATTATTTGCAAATGTGGTGGCAGTTATAAAGCGATGGTCGCTGTGTTGTTTATTTCCTAAGAAAGGAAATTGTTAAACGTGAGTGAGAGAAGGGTGAAGATAATTCATATTTGTTTTATAGCCTGTTGATTTAATGCAGTCCCTTACCTGCTTCATGTGAGAAGACTTTAACGATTTGATCGGTTTACTGTGTTATGCTCAGGTCTGTGTTGAGCTGGGGCTGTTGGTGCGTTTGATAGACTTCCCCTCGCCCATCATGCGAGTGGCTGTTAAGATTTAGCAGCATGGGTCAGACTGTACTGACGGCGGGGCTCCAGTACCCTTCCTTCTTTCTTCCTTCTTCCTTCCCTCCCTTTCTTCTCTCCTCCCAGCTACGTTCCCCCCCCCCCCCCTCCGGGGGCTTCACCCGGAGTCTGGACTGGTGGGTGCCACGTGCTGGTTGAGGCCACGCTCTGGCTGGGACCGCGGACTGGATGGTGCCACGTGCTGGTTGAGGCCACGCTCTGGCTGAGACCGCGGACTGGATGGTGCCACGTGCTGGTTGAGGCCACGCTCTGGCTGAGACCGCGGACTGGAAGAAAAGCCCGCCGGCTTGACTGGCCGACCCTGATCCCGTCCAGGACCTCCAGTAACAACGCCACGTTTCTCCCCCCCCCCCCCCCCCCCCCCCTTCTGGGACGCGCTCTTCACTGCCTGCTTGCGTGTCGAGGGTGTCGGCTTTGAGCGACTCCCTTCAAGAACCAACCCGGTTCGGAGCACCTAGTGCGACAGGGTGCTCACAGTAGACTTGACGGAGGCAGGGGTGTGGAGGCACTCCAGGGTGTGGGAAGGGATGGATGCTGGAAATGTTTCTTTATAATTGTGTATATGTCATATGTGCAGGAATGCTGTATTTGTGATTGTGTACGTCGTATGGTGAAATGTTTATTTATAATTGTGCATGTTGTGTGTGTTGGAGTGCTTGATTGTGATTGTGCATGTTGTGTGCGTTGGAATGCTTATTTATGACTGTGTGTGTTGGTGTGAATAAATGGGGTGTTGTATCGTAATCTTTCTCGTGTGGGCTCTTGCGAGGCGTGTGAGGTCAGTCACTCCCTTCACTCCCACCTAGACCGATCCTGTCAGGGCAGACCTCCAGGGGTCGGTCGTTACAATTGTGGGGGCTCGGCCGGGATGTGAAGGGCTCTGACTGTCTCTCTCGTTTCGCGGAGTACCTGTTTAGTTTTGTCTGTTTTGTATATGTTTAGTCAGTTTGTCGTGTTTGTTCGTGGGTGGTTGGCTGGGTGACTCTAGCGTGAAGGGAGTCTTGGTGGCCTGAAGGAACATCCGGTGTGACCGGGGGGTCGAGGTGAGACCGGGGGAGTCGACCGCGTCCAGACCTCCTTCCGCCGGGTACCTCACGCAGGTACGGCCGTAAGTCTTGCCTTTCTGTTGCCGCTCAGTCTTCCATTCCTGTTGTGTATTTAGCCAGTTTTGTTTTTTTTTTCTCTACCGGGTTATTGAGTACAGGGGGTTGTATCGGACGTTAGTGTCATTTTTTTTTTCCCCCTCTCTCCGGATTCCGTCTGCCTGTTTGTTTTTTCCGGCCAGCCCCACCGCACTGTTGCTCGTACTGTGGAGCGCGGTGTTGCCAGAGTGGGGGCAGCCGGACATAGTTTTTGTTTTGTTTGTTTTCAGTGAGCCCCACCGCACTGTTGCTCGTGTTGTAGAGCGCGGTGTTGCCAGAGTGGGAGCAGCCGGAACTTGTCCGCACACACGCACACACATACATACACACATATACACACACCCCTAAAATATTTGTTTTTCAAGTGGAATTGTCTTTCCCCTGTATTTGATAACTGTAGGATATAGTTGTCATGGCAACGTCCGGTGCTGGTGGTATGGCTACTCGGGCGTCGAAGAAGAAGGGTCTTCTAAATGTAGTCCCCACTATTAGTACCTAGCACTTCGACTACAGTGACTTCCACTTATTCCAGTGCTGTAGCCGATAGTCCGGCGAGTACTTTCACTTCTTCTTCGCTAGGGGATTTTCCTGCTGAGACCCCGACTGGCACTTCCGCTCGGAAGCGTCAGAGTATAGCGAAGCAACTGTGGGCTTCCGTAGAGTCGCAGAAACCAAAGCCCCCTATTCTCCATGCTTCCCCTCGTAAGGAGTATGCCCCGGGGGACTTTCCTCATGGGAAGGTCGAGACCCAAGGGACGGGTCAGACGGGTCATCCTCCAGTGTCGGGAGTGGTGAATCCTTCCCAGGACATCGCCTCTGTCCTGATGTTCCTAGAGCAGCAACGACGAGAGGATGCTTCCAGGCAGGAAGCCTTCGTAAGGAAGAGGCTGCTCAGCGTAGGGAAGAGGCTGCTAGGCAGGAAACTCTGCGAAGGGAGGAGTTGGATAGGATAGAGGCTCTGCACAGAGAGGAGACTGACAGACAGGAGATTCTGCATAGGGAAGAGGCTATGCTGCGCAGAGAAGAGGCTGCCGACAGGAGGCCCTTCGTAAGGAAGAGGCTGCTCAGCGTAGGGAGGAGGCTGCCAGACAGGAGGCTCAGCGTAGGGAGGAGGCTGCCAGACAGGAGGATCAGCGTAGGGAAGAGGCTGCTCAGCGTAGGGAAGAGGCTGCCCTCCGTAGGGAAGAACTAGACAGGATGGAGGCTCTGCGTAGGGAGGAGATGGAACAACTTCTTTCGCGGTCTCCCGCATCTGTAAGTCAGGGGGTTAATCACCAGGCAGGTGATAGAATTAGAGGCCCAAAGTTAAAGCTTCCAGAGTTCAGACCTAGTGAGGACATTGATATGTTCCTAGAGCATTTTGACAAGGTTGCTAGTTCATACCAATTGTCTGAGGAACAAAAGGCTATGCACCTTTTTTCTGGATTATCTGGTGCTGCGAGGGATGTGTGCTCACTCTAAATGAAGGTGCGTCTTATGCAGACATGCAGTTGGCTCTGCGTAAGCGTTTCCACCTTACCCCAGAGACGTACAGGAGGAAGTTCAGGTCCATGAAGAAGAATAACGACGAGACCTTCGTGCAGTTTGGTGATAGGCTGCGCAAAACGCTAGGGTACTGGCGTCAGTTGGCCAAGTTGGAGCTGGAGGATCTGATCCTCATTGAACAGCTCACCAACACTGTGTCCCCAGAGTTGAGGATCCGGATAGGCGAGACAGCACCTCAGGATTTCGCGGCTGCGATTCATACCGCTGAGGTGTTTGCTGAAGCTCGCAGAGCTTATGGGCATCGCCCAGATACGGAGAGGAAGCCCTCCACAGGATTTAGTGGCAATAAGGCGCCGACAACTGCTAGCGGGGTGAACAAGGCAGGCAGTTCGTCGGGGATTTCAGCGCCCCGACTGTGTTTTCTTTGTGGTCGTCCTGGCCACATTAGGAAAAATTGTCCTAAAGCCGCTGGTAGTCGTGAGGCTGGTCCTTTCCCACGTCCTCGTGCCTCGGCTAACGTGGGTTCCATCCAGCTTCTGGTGATTCAGAGTGCCCAGTGTTTCTCTCTGTTGTTGGTTCATCCTTGGTCGACACCATCAGGGATTCGGGAGCATCAACACTCTTTGTGGATAAGGATTTAGTTTCCCTAAGGCCCGGCGGGGCGCCAGTTACGATGTGTGCGGGTTGGAGGCTGGTTTTACCTCCACCCGTCCTTCAGTACTCGTTTCTATCTCCACCCCCTACTTCTGTGGCGAAGTATGGGCCATCGCGGTGGAGCGACCTCTGTATTCCCTTATCGTAGGGAATACTATCACCTTCGCAGACGGACGCAGTCAGTCCGTGTCTACGGATTTGCCCGTACAGGCGTGTGTGGGAGTCACCACACGCGCCAAAGCTAAGAAGCAGGAACAGGAATTGCGTCCCGTTCTTCAGCCGATCTCTGACGAGGTTCTGGCAAGGGCCGATCCTGCTAGCATTATCCGTCTTCAGGCCAGGGACTTGGATGTCCAACGCCTACGACAACTTGTGGATCGTCCCACTGAGTCGGCCCGACACGCCAAGGTGAGCTTTAAGCTCCACAAGGGGATCCTCTTTAGGGTTTTCACTCAAGCAGATCGTGTGGCCAAGCAGCTTGTCGTTCCCCAAAGCTTGAGAGAATCTGTTCTCCGGCAGGCCCATGATTCACCTATGGCAGGTCATATGGGCTCAAAGCGGACTCTCGAGCGGGTAAGACAAGACTTCTTTTGGCCAGGGATGAACTCACAGGTTAGGCAGTACTGCCGCAGTTGCGATGTCTGCCAACGGACAACGCCTAAGGGTCGCTTGAAGCGTGTTCCCCTAGGGTCAGTGCCGCGGGTTGGGGAGCCATTCAGCAAGGTTGGGGTCGACCTGGCGGGACCCATTAATCCACCATCCAATCGCTGTCACTGCTACATTTCGGTAGCGGTAGACTCTGCGACTCGATGCCAGAGGCTGCCCCGCTTAGGACTATCGATACCCCTACTATTGCTGAGGCTCTCCGGCAGATTTGGACGCGCACAAGCGTGCCCAAGAAGAAGTACGGCCGGAAGTTTGTACTGGAGAGCGATCATCATCCTCTCCAGTGCTTGGACCGGATCCGGCCGGTCAGTCGTCGACTCATGAGTTAGGCAGTGGAAACTGCAGAGTCATGCGTTCACTTTCCGTCATATCAAGGGTTCCTGTAATACGGATGCTGACTATCTTAGCCGAGCTCCGTGGTCAGCACATTGGAAAATCAGTCAGAGGGACACTTCCCTCAACCAGGGTTATATCCCCTTTTGGTCTCTGTATCAGGTGTAATGATAGTTTTCACTTCAGTGATGTTAACGGTAGTGAATCACCAATGGTTCGGATTGTTACTTCCATGGTTGGAAGGTTTGCTTAGTTGTTTGATAAATGTAGTATTATGTATTTCCCTGTGTGATTCTATCGTAGAATGTTTGTATTGGATTCCTCGTACTCTGTCGATCACAGAGAGTTGGGTTCGGTCCCATTGTTGTGAATTTGCACATGCGTCAAGGTTCAAAGGAGCACTGTATCTCAGAGAAACAGATGCTTTTAGAAGGGGGGTTTGTCACGAGTTTGTCACGAGGCCTACGACGTTTGACCCATCTAGGGTGGCGGAATTACTCATTTATTTATTGTCGTTGCTGTTGTCGTGTATCCGTCCCTTAATGTGGCTTGTGGTGCGGTTGCACCTTGGTGTAGTTCAGCTCAACTTCGGTTTGCTTTCTCTCTCTCTCTCTAATTCCACTGCCCGTGCTATTCATCCTGCAGGTTCATGGGTGGCTGGTACCTTTCTCTCGAACTTGCTGTCTATCGGCCTCTCGCCTGTCTTTTTACCTGTCGCACGTGCTTCATTTCTTTTAGTTTGAAGTATGCTCACTCTGTGACGCAGCGTGGCATGTTGGCCGCCATCGCTGAGGGAGGTTAGCTCTTCACTCGAGCGGAAGATGTCTCTGGGAGCGCCTGCTCCAGTCTTGGTTCTTCACCGTATCATCAAGGGTACAGTCGGTATCTTCAATTCCTACAGTCGGCCTGTAGGAGAGGGACATCACTTCTTCTTTTTCCGCACCTGTGCCTCTGTCCTCTCGACTGGACAGAGGGCAGAGAGAGTCGTTTGACCCGCCTCTTCTGGGTCACCCACGGGTAGCTGGTAAGCATCAGTTTCGTGGTTTGTTTGTTTTGGTTGTTGTTGTTAGCCGGCTTAGTCTTCTCTTTTGCGCAATTTTTTTGTTTTCGAAATTGTAAGAGAAATATTGTGGGAGACCTTTTCTCTGGTTAATTCAATCTTTAACCTGGCCATTCTAAATTATTTCCAAAATTCTTTCTCCTGTTTATGCATCTGGTGATGCGGTAGTCGGTGGGGATGGGAGAGAACCTGGTGATTCAGGGTTGGTACTTGCTTGGTCTCGCTCGTCCGCCCCTGTCACATTCGCCGGACTCTTATCCTTCGGCCACCGTCTGTTTGTGTGTGCAAGGAGAACGAGTTTTATGTTCGCGAGCGTGCGTACGCATGATTTGTCGTTCGGATGCGTGGTTGGAGATTTGTGTTATTTTGAAATGTGGCTATAAATGTGACAATTATGCCATTGAATTATTATTTGCAAATGTGGTGGCAGTTATAAAGCGATGGTCGCTGTGTTGTTTATTTCCTAAGAAAGGAAATTGTTAAACGTGAGTGAGAGAAGGGTGAAGATAATTCATATTTGTTTTATAGCCTGTTGATTTAATGCAGTCCCTTACCTGCTTCATGTGAGAAGACTTTAACGATTTGATCGGTTTACTGTGTTATGCTCAGGTCTGTGTTGAGCTGGGGCTGTTGGTGCGTTTGATAGACTTCCCCTCGCCCATCATGCGAGTGGCTGTTAAGATTTAGCAGCATGGGTCAGACTGTACTGACGGCGGGGCTCCAGTACCCTTCCTTCTTTCTTCCTTCTTCCTTCCCTCCTTTCTTCTCTCCTCCCAGCTACGTTCCCCCCCCCCCCCCCCCTCCCGGGGACTTCACCCGGAGTCTGGACTGGTGGGTGCCACGTGCTGGTCGAGGCCACGCTCTGGCTGGGACCGCGGACTGGATGGTGCCACGTGCTGGTTGAGGCCACGCTCTGGCTGAGACCGCGGACTGGATGGTGCCACGTGCTGGTTGAGGCCACGCTCTGGCTGAGACCGCGGACTGGAAGAAAAGCCCGCCGGCCTGACTGGCCGACCCTGATCCCCGTCCAGGACCTCCAGTAACAACGCCACGTTTCTCCCCCCCCCCCCCCCCCCCCCCTCCGGGACGCGCTCTTCACTGCCTGCTTGCGTGTCTAGGGTGTCGGCTTTGAGCGACTCCCTTCAAGAACCAACCCGGTTCGGAGCACCTAGTGCGACAGGGTGCTCCCAGTAGACTTGACGGAGGCAGGGGTGTGGAGGCACTCCAGGGTGTGGGAAGGGATGGATGCTGGAAATGTTTCTTTATAATTGTGTATATGTCATATGTGCAGGAATGCTGTAATTGTGATTGTGTACGTCGTATGGTGAAATGTTTATTTATAATTGTGCATGTTGTGTGTGTTGGAGTGCTTGATTGTGATTGTGCATGTTGTGTGCGTTGGAATGCTTATTTATGACTGTGTGTGTTGGTGTGAATAAATGGGGTGTTGTATCGTAATCTTTCTCGTGTGGGCTCTTGCGAGGCGTGTGAGGTCAGTCACTCCCTTCACTCCCACCTAGACCGATCCTGTCAGGGCAGACCTCCAGGGGTCGGTCGTGACAACCTAGAACTCGGTGGGATTCATTCATCCGTGCCGCCCATTCATCATAGCGCCGGGCCTTCCATGGCCGATAACCTAGAACTCGGTGGGATTCATTCATCCGTGCCGCCTATTCATCATAGCACCGGGCCTTCCATGGCCTATAACCTAGAACTCGGTGGGATTCTCCACCACGGTTTCAAGAACAAAATGAAACGGCGTCCCAAAGTGGTTGTTGGACGGAAGTAAAAGCGAAACCGAGAAGAAAGTACCATGAAAAAATAAACACTGTTAAGTAAGTAACAACAATAGGGGATAACCTTTGAACTTGTGCTAAATGATCCATTTAAGGACACAAGGAAGGTCAGAACACGTCAACAGTCAGACAGTTTTGATAACCCAAGCGTTGTCAGACACATCGGTACTAGAAGCACCTGTGTGTGTGTGTGTGTGTGTGTGTGTGTGTGTGTGTGTGTGTGGTGTGTGTGTGTGTGTGTGTGTGTGTGTGTTGTGTGTGTTGTGTGTGGTGTGTGTGTGTGTGTGTGTGTGTGTGTGTGTTGTGTGTGTGTGTGTTGTGTGCTGTGCTGTGTGTGTTGTGTGTGTGTGTGTGTGTGTGTGTGTGTGTGTGTGTTGTGTGTATTGTGTGTGTGTGTGTGTGTGTGTGTGTGTTGTCTGTCTGTTGTCTACTGTGTGTGTGTGTGTGTGTGTGTGTGTGTGTGTGTGTGTGTGTGGTGCGCCCACACACACGTGCACGCGCACACACGCGCATGTGTGTGTGTGTGTGTGTGTGTGTGTGTGTGTGTGTGTGTGTGTGTGTGTGTGTGTGTGTGTGTGTGTGTGTGTGTGTGTGTGTGTGTGTGTGGTGTGTGTGTGTGTGTGTGTGAGCCCGCACGAGCGCACGCGCGCGTACACGTATGTCTCTTTCATCCCACACGTGCAGTTACTCCATCCAACAGCAAACCAACTAATCAACTTAACACGTCACCCCCCACCCCCACCCCCACCCCACCCCACCCCAACCCCTCCTTCTTCCCCTTTTTCCTCTTCACCCAGATGCTAACACCCCACCCGTGGCTTTCGGCGCCTACATCTCGGACGAACCTCGGGTCCACGCGGCCAAAGGGTCATCCGCCCCCTTCAGAGGTGTCATCACCAACGTGGGCGGGGGCTATAGTCCGCTGACCAGCGCCTTCACGGCTCCACTGGCTGGCACCTACTTCTTCATCGTCCACGCTGACTGCTCCACAGACTTCCGCGCTTTGCAGGTGACGCGGAACGGTCAGCGAGTCTTCTCTGCGGACAACGACAATCACGATGCCCACGTCACAGGGAGCGGGGTGCTGTCCCTGCACAAGGGGGATGTGGTGAGCACCAAGTTTTACAGTGATACTGGGTACCTGGATGCAGGCAACGAGTCGACGTTTTCTGGCTTTCTGGTGAAATAAAGAAAATTCATGATCATTTGTTTTTTAAACCATAGCAAGTGTTTTGGAAAAAGGGGGGTGAGAGAGGACGGGGGGGGGGGGGGGGGACAAAGAGGATGATGAGGAGAAGAAGGAGGAGGAGGAAAAGGTGTTGTGTGTGTGTGTGTGTGTGTGTGTGTGTGTGTGTGTGTGTGTGTGTGTGTGTGTGTGTGTGTGTGTGTGTGTGTGTGTGTGTCCGCGTGAACGCGCGCAAACGTGCGTGCGTCCGTGCGTGTGTGTGTGCTTCCGTGAATGCTGACGTGCTCGCATGTGTGGCTATTGTGTGGCTATTGGTGTGTGTGTGTGTGTGTGTGTGTGTGTGTGTGTGTGTGTGTGTGTGTGTGTGCGTGCGTGCGTGCGTGCGTGCGTGCGTGCGTGCGTGCGTGCGTGCGTGTGTGTGTGTGTGTGTGTGTGTGTGTGTGTGTGTGTGTGTGTGTGTGTGTGTGTGCGTGCGTGCGTGCGTGCGTGCGTGCGTGCGTGCGTGCGTGCACGTGCGCGAGCCCGCGTGAGTGACAAATTAGCAAAATGTTAATTGAGAGAATATATATCAACATTAGTGTGTGTGTGTGTGCGTGCGTGCGTGCGTGCGTGCGTGTGTGTGTGTGTGTGTGTGTGTGTGTGTGTGTGTGTGTGTGTGTGTGTGTGTGTGTGTGTGTGTGTGTGTGTGTGTGTGTGTGTGTGTGTGTGTGTGTTAGCATGTGTGTGTGTATGCATGCTCGCGCGTGCGAGTGCTTGTGTGTGTGCACGCGCACCTGTGTGTATGTGTATGTGTATATGTGTGCATTCACGTACGCCTGTGAACGAGGACCATGCCCCCCCTCCCCTCCCCCTTCTCTTTAACCCCTACACCCTTCACAAGTAATATCATGAGGTCATATGGGGTCACTTGTATACCGTCACTCCGTGCTGTGAGTTGTCCCATAATGGCAGCATTCTTGACCATTAGGGACTGTGCACACACCACGGGTCATATCATGAGGCCATTTGTATACCGTCACCCCGTGCTGTGAACTGTCCGACAATGGCAGCATTCTTGACCATTAGGGACTGACCACACACCACGAGTCATATCATGACGCCATTTGTATACCGTCACTCCGTGCTGTGAGCTGTCCGACAATGGCAGCATTCTTGACCATAGGGACTGTGCACACACCACGAGTCATACAAGACTTGCCCGAGGTTTGATTTGCACGTGCACTTGGCCGCAGCCAGACGCGGCGTTTTCTAAGCATTGACTACCTAAAAAGAAAAGAAAAAAAAATATCAAGATGCAAAGCATATAAACGTACTCCCAGTTTATCCTGAATACGCGTGAGATATTCCATAAAGAGGAAAAAACCGTCTTGGGCTGGTGTAACCGTTAGTAATGGCTATTCTGGTAAACATCGGCCATCGTCTGTGACCTAAAATGAACATACTTACAAATTTTCAGAAAGATCAGCCAAGAACTTTCTGAGATTTTCCATAAAGAAGAAAACCATTACGGGCCGTTAGTAACGGCTCTAACGGTAAACTTAAACATCGGGCATCATCCGTGACCCATAATGAACATATCTACAAATTTTCAGAAAGATCGGCCACGTACTTTCTGAGATATTCCATAAAGAAGAAAAACCGTTACAGGCCGTTACAGCCGTTACTAATGGCTATAACGGTAAACTAAAACATCGGGCATCATCCGTAACCCATAATGAAGATACCTGGTAATTTTCACAAAGATCGGCCAAGTACTTTCTGAGATATTCCATAAAGAAGAAAAGCGTTATGGGCCGTTACAGCCGTTAGTAACGGCTATAACGGTAAACTAAAACATCGGGTATCATCCGTAACCCATAGTAAACATACCTGTCAATGTTCACAAAGATCGGCCAAGTACTTTCTGAGATATTCCATAAACAAAAAACAAAAAACGTTTCAGGCCGTTACAGCCGTTAGTAATGCTATAACGGTAAACTAGGCATCATCCTTGAGCCATAATGAACATTCCAGCTAATTTTCACAAAGATCGGCCAAGTACGTTCTGAGATATTCCATGAAGAAAAGCAACCGTTACAGGCCGTTACAGCCGTTAGTAACGGCTATAACGGTATACTAAAACATCGGGCATTATTCGTGACCCATAATGAACATACCTGCTAATGTTCACAGAGATCGGCCAAGTACTTTCTGAGATATTCCATGAAGAAGAAAAGGCGTTATGGGCCGTTACAGCCGATAGTAACAGTATAACGGTAAACTAAAACACCGGACATTATTTGTGACCCATAATGAACATGCCTACACATTTTCAGAAAGATCGGCCAAGTACTTTCTGAGATATTCTATAAAGAAGAAAAACCGTTGCAGGCCGTTACAGCCGTTAGTAACGGCTATAACGGGGTAAACTAAAACATCGGGCATCATCCGTGACCCATAATGAACATACCTGCTAATTTTCACAAAGATCAGCCAAGTACTTTCTGAGATATTCCATAAAGAAGAAAAAGCGTCACAGGCCGTTACAGCCGTTAGTAACGACTGTAACGGTAACCTAAAACATCGGGCATCATCCGTGACCTATGATGAACATACTTACAAATTTTCAGAAAGATCGGCCAAGTGCTTTCTGAGATATCCTATAAAGTACAAAAAGCGTTACAGGCCGTTACAGCCGTTAGTAACGGCTATAACGGTAAACTAAAACATCAGGCATTATTCGTGACCCATAATGAACATACCTACACATTTTCACAAAGATCGGCCAAGTGCTTTCTGAGATATTCCATAAAGAAGAAAAACGGTTACAGGCCGTTACAGCCGTTAGTAACGGCTGTAACTGTAAACTAAAACATCGGGCATTATCTGTGACCTATATTGAACATTTCTACAAATTTTCAGGAAGATCGGCCAAGTACCTTTTAATATATTCTAAAAAGAAGAACAAGATGCAAATCATATAAACGTACTCCCAGTTTATCCTGAATGTGCGTGAGATATTCCATAAAGAGGAAAGACCGTCTTGGGCTGGTGTAACCGTTAGTAATGGCTATTCTGATAAACATCGGCCATCGTCTGTGACCTAAAACGAACACACTTACAAATTTTCAGAAAGATAGGCCAAGAACTTTCTGAGATTTTCCATGAAGAAGAAAACCATTATGGGCCGTTAGTAACGGCTGTAACGGTAAACTAAAACATCGGGCATCCTCCGTGATCCATAATGAACATACCTACCAATTTTCAGAAAGATCGGCCAAGTACTTTTCCAGATATTCTATAAAGAAGGAAAACAGTTACAGGTTGTTACAGCCGTTAGTAACGGCTATAACAGGGTAAACTAAAACATAGGGCATCATCCGTGACCCGTAATGAACATACCTGCCAATTTTCACAAAGATCTGCCAAGTACTTTCTGAGATATTCCATGGAGAAGAAAAGGCGTTACAGGCCGTTACAGCCATTAGTAACGGCGTAACGGTAAACTAAACATCGGGCATCATCCGTGACCATAAAAAAAATACCTACAAATTTTCAGA
>JAFLJL010018257.1:66723-79223 GCA_018398815.1 Conus ventricosus
CCTTCCAAGTTAAAAGAACTGTCCACCCCCCAAATACATGTCCCCATCCCTCTACAGTAACATGTCCATCCATGCCCCTCAGTAACATTGCCTCCAGCCCCTCTGAACAGTAACAGTCCCATCCATGCCCCTCTGAACAGTAACATGTCCATCCATCCCCCCTCTGAAAAGTACAGTCCCATCCATGCCCCTCGAACAGTAACATGTCCATCACCCCCCTCTGAAAAGTAAACCATGCCCCATCCTTCATCCCCTCTGAAAAGTAACATGCTCCATTCAAATACCAAATCCCCCTCTGAACAGTAACATGTCCATCCATGCCCCTCTGAAAGGTAACAGTCCCATCCATGCCCCTCTGAAAAGTAACATGTCCATCCATGCCCCTCTGAACAGTAACATGTCCATCCATGCCCCTCTGAAAAGTAACAGTCCCATCCATGCCCCTCTGAAAAGTAACATGTCCATCCATGCCCCTCTGAAAAGTAACATGTCCATCCATGCCCCTCTGAAAAGTAACATGTCCATTCCATGCCCCTCTGAAAAGTAACATGTCCATTCATCCCCCTCTGAACAGAAAACATGTCCATCCATGGCCCTCTGAAAAGTAACAGTCCCATCCATGCCCCTCTGAAAAGTAACATGTCCATCCATGCCCCTCTGAACAGTAACATGTCCATCCATGCCCCTCTGAAAAGTAACAGTCCCATCCATGCCCCTCTGAAAAGTAACATTCCATCCATGCCCCTCTGAAAAGTAACATGTCCATCCATGCCCCTCTGAAAAGTAACAGTCCATCCATGCCCCTCTGAAAAGTAACATGTCCATCCATGCCCCTCTGAAAGTAACATGTCCATCCATGCCCCTCTGAAAAGTAACAGTCCCATCCATGCCCCTATGGAAAGTAACATGTCCATCCATGCCCCTCTGAAAAGTAACAGTCCCATCCATGCCCCTCTGAACAGTAATATATCCATCCATGCCCCTCTGAAAAGTAACATGTCCATCCATGCCCCTCTGAAAAGTAACATGTCCATCCATGCCCCTCTGAACAGTAACAGTTCCATCCATACCCCTCTTCAAGACTGTATCTGTTGGGAACTCAGTGGTTCCGTCCATCACATTTCTGCTATCTGTGGAGCCTGCTGACGAGGAGTCCAAGCTGCGAAACACATTGTCCAGGGCGAAGGAGAACAGTGGTTTCCTTTAGGACGGGAGCTACCTTGCGCCTAGGTGCCTGTTCCACTGCCAAAAGAACTCCATGGCACTCAGAGAAACATCCGACTCCGAAAGAACTTTGGTGGAGCCAGTAGGGTGTGCCATCTGTCTGTCTCTGTCTCTGTCTGTCTGTCTGTCTGTCTGTCTGTCTGTCTGTCTCTCTCTCTCTCTCTCTCTCTCTTCTCTCTCTCTCTCCTCTCCTCTCTCTCTCTCTCCTCTCTCTCTCTCTCGTTAATTTGATACTATTGACAGTTTCTTAACCAATTTTCATTTCACTTTTGTTAAGTTTTTCAAGAGGCTGAAAGAATGCTGACAATCTACACTTTTTTTGCTCTCCAATTAAATGTGTTTATTTCATATGCACATGCAAATATATTGAAGGAATACAAGTGGGGAGGGGATAAGGGGGGGGGGAGAGAAAGAGTCTGAGATGAAAATTCTTCACAGGAAAAGAGATGAAATGAAGGGTGAGGTAGGAGAAAGAAAATGGGAATGAAAAAGACGTGAGAATGAACACAGCAAATCCTTCACAATAACACTAGATCCATCACCCCTAACAGCAAATCCTTCACCATAACAGTACATTTTTTCACTTGAACAGTAAATTCTTCACTATAACAGTAAATTCTTCATTATAACAGCACATTCTTCACTATAACACTAAATCCTTCACCCTAACAGCAAATTCTTCACTATAACACTAAATCCCTCACCCTAACAGTACATCCTTCACCATAACAGCAAATCCTTCACTATAACAGTGTATTCTTTACCATAACAGCAAATCCTTCACTATAACAGTGAATTCTTCACCATAACGCTAAATCCTTCACCCTAACACTAAATCATTCATCTTTACAGTAACTCCTTCACTTTGACAGTAAATTCTTCACTATAAAAGGATATCCTTCTCTATAACAGTATATCTTCACCATAGAAGTAAATCCTTCATCATAACAATACATACTTTACTATAACAGTACATTCTTCACTATAACACTACATTCTTCACCCTAACAGCAAATCCTTCACTGTAACAGTAAATTTCTTCAAAATAACACAAAATTCTTCACCTTAACAGTAACTCCTTCACTATAACAGCAAATCCTTCACTATATCCGTAAATTCTTCACTATAACAGTAAATTCTTCACTATCACAGTAAATCCTTCACCATAAAAAGTAAATTCCTTCTCTACAACAATGAACCCTTCACCATAACCAACAAATCTTTACCGTAACACTAAATCCTTCACTTTAACACCAAATCCTTCACCATTACAGTCAATACTTCACTATAATACTAAATCCTTCACTATAGCACTAAATCATTCACTATAACAGTAAATCCTTCACTATGTCACTAAATCCGTCACCATTACAGTAAATACTCTACTATAATACTAAATCCTTCACTATGGCACTAAACTCTTTCACTATAACACTAACATGCTCAATATAACACTAAATCCTTCACCATAACCCCTAAATCCTTCACTACCACAATGAATCCATCACCATAACAGTAGATTTTAACCATAACAAATAAATTCTTCACTATGCACTAAATCCTTCCTCACAACACTGAATCCTTCACTATAAAAGTAAACCCTTCACTATGTCACTAAATCCTTCACTATAACACTAAATCCTGCACTACAACTATGAATTCTTCACTATAACACTAAATCCTTCACTATGTCACTAAAATCCTTCACTATAACACTAAATCCTTCACTACAACTATGAATCCTTCACTAAAAACACTAAATCCTTCACTACAACAATGAATCATTCAATGTAACAGTAAATCCTTCACTATGTCACTAAATCCTTCACTATAACTGTAAATCCTTCACTACAACAAATAATCCTTCACTATAACACTCCATCTTTCACTATGTCACTAAATCCTTCACTATAATACAAAAACCTTAACTATGTCACTAAATCCTTCACTATAACAGTAAATGCCTCAATATAACAGTAAATCCTTCATTATCACGGTAAAAACCTTCGCTATAACACTAAATCCTTCACTACAACTATGAATCATTCACTGTAACAGCAAATCCTTCACTATGTCACTAAATCCTTCACTATCACAGTAAATGCTTTACTATAACAGTAAATCCTTCACCATAACAGTAAATCCTTCACTATAACACTAAATCCTTCACTGCAACAATGAATCATTCACTATAACAGTAAATCCTTCACCATAACAGTAAATCCTTCACTATAACAGTAAATGCTTTAATATAACAGTAAATCCTTCATTATAACGGTAAATCCTTCACCATAACAGTACATCCTTCACTGTAACACTAAATCCTTAACCCTGACACTAAATCCTTCACCCTGACAGCAAATCCTTCACCCTGACAGCAAATCCTTCACCATAACAGTAAATCCTTCACCATAACAGTAAATCCTTCACTAAACAGTAAATGCTTCAATATAACAGTAAAATCCTTCATTGTAACGGTAAATCCTTCACCATAACAGTAAATCCTTCACTATAACTCTAAATCCTTCACTACAACAATGAATCATTCACTGTAACAGTAAGTCCTTCACTATGTCACTAAATCCTTCACTAAAAACAGTAAATGCTTTAATATAACGCTAAATCCGTCACTATAACACTAAATCCTTCACCTTGACACTAAATCCTCACCCTGACAGCAAATCCTTCACCATAACAGTAAATCCTTGACTATAACACTAAATTCTTTACTATAACAGCAAACCCTTCACTAACATCCAGTGCAGTGGGGAGTACGACAGTCTGTCTTCAAATTCAGTTGTTTGTAACACGTGTCCAGAAGCACCTTTGGTCCGCTGATTCAGATCCATCATGCCGCCCATAGCCCCGGGCCCCTTTCCCTTTGGCCGATAACCTAGAACTCGGTGGGATTCATTCATCCGTGCCGCCCATTCATCATAGCGCCGGGCCTTCCATGGCCGATAACCTAAAACTCGGTGGGATTCATTCATCCGTGCCGCCCATTCATCATAGCGCCGGGCCTTCCATGGCCGATAACCTAGAACTCGGTGGATTCATTCATCCGTGCCGCCCATTCATTCATAGGGGCCGGCCTTCCATGGCCTATAACCTAGAACTCGGTGGGATTCATTCTTTCCGTGCCCCCATTCATCATAGCCCCGGGGCCTTCCATGGCCTATAACCTATGTCACGAGTTTGTCACGAGGCCTACACGTTTGACCCATCTAGGGTGGCGGAATTACTCATTTATTTATTGTCGTTGCTGTTGTCGTGTATCCTCCCTTAATGTGGCTTGTGGTGCGGTTGCACCTTGGTGTAGTTCAGCTCAACTTCGGTTTGCTTTCTCTCTCTCTCTCTAATTCCACTGCCCGTGCTATTCATCCTGCAGGTTCATGGGTGGCTGGTACCTTTCCCCGACTTGCTGTCTATCGGCCTCTCGCCTGTCTTTTTACCTGTCGCACGTGCTTCATTTCTTTTAGTTTGAAGTATGCTCACTCTGTGACGCAGCGTGGAAATGTTGGCCGCCATCGCTGAGGGAGGTTAGCTCTTCACTCGAGGGGAAGATGTCTCTGGGGGGCGCCTGCTCCGGTCTTGGTTCTTCACGTATCATCGAGGGTCAGTCGGTAATCTTCAATTCCTACAGTCGGCCTGTAGGTAGAGGGACATCACTTCTTCTTTTTCCGCACCTGTGCCTCTGTCCTCTCAAATGGACAGAGGGCAGAGAGAGTCGTTTGCCCCGCCTCTTCTGGGTCACCCACGGGTAGCTGGTAAGCATCATTTCGTGGTTTGTTTGTTTGGTTTGTTGTTGTTAGCCGGCTTAGTCTTCTCTTTGCGCAATTTTCTTTGTTTTCGAATTGTAAGAGAAATATTGTGGGAGACCTTTTCTCTGGTTTTTAATCTTTAACCTGGCCATTCTAAATTATTTCCAAAATTCTTTTCTCCTGTTTATGCATCTGGTGATGCGGTAGTCGGTGGGGATGGGAGAGAACCTGGTGATTCAGGGTTGGAACTTGCTTGGTCTCGCTCTTTCGCCCCTGTCACATTCGCCGGACTCTTTCCCTTGGGCCACCGTCTGTTTGTGTGTGCAAGGAGAACGAGTTTTATGTTCGCGAGCGTGCGTACGCATGATTTGTCGTTCGGATGCTTTGGTTGGAGATTTGGTGTTATTTTGAAATGTGGCTATAAAATGTGAAAATTTATGCCATTGAATTTTTTATTTGCAAATGTGGTGGCAGTTATAAAGCGATGGTCGCTGTGTTGTTTATTTCCAAAGGGAAAGGAAATTGTTAAACGTGATTGAGAAGAGGGTGAAGATAATTCATATTTGTTTTATAGACCTGTTGATTTAATGCAGTCCCTTACCTGCTTCAGTGAGAAGACTTTAACGATTTAAATGGTTTTACTGTGTTATGCTCAGGTCTGTGTTGAGCTGGGGCTGTTGGTGCGTTTGATAACTTCCCTCGCCCATCATGCGAGTGGCTGTTAAGATTTAGCAGCAGGGGTCAGACTGTACTGACGGCGGGGCTCCAGTACCCTTCCTTCTTTCTTCCTTCTTCCTTCCCTCCCTTTCTTCTTTCCTCCCAGTACGTTCCCCCCCCCCCCCTCCCGGGGGCTTCACCCGGAGTCTGGACTGGGGGGTGCCACGTGCTGTTGAGGCCACGCTCTGGCTGGGACCGCGGACTGGATGGTGCCACGTGCTGGTTGAGGCCACGCTCTGGCTGAGACCGCGGATGGAGGTGCCACGTGCTGGTTGAGGCCACGCTCTGGCTGGACCGCGGACTGGAAGAAAAGCCCGCCGGCTTGACTGGCCGCCCCTGATCCCCGTCCAGGACCTCCAGTAACAACGCCACGTTTCCCCCCCCCCCCCCCCCCCCCTTCCCGGGACGCGCTCTTCACTGCCTGCTTGCGTGTCGAGGGGGGTCGGCTTTGAGCGACTCCCTTCCCAAGAACCAACCCGGTTCGGAGCCCTAGTGCGACAGGGTGCTCACAGTAGACTTGACGGAGGCAGGGGTGTGGAGGCACTCCAGGGTGTGGGAAGGGATGGATGCTGGAAATGTTTCTTTAAAATTTGTGTATATGCATATGTGCAGGAATGCTGTATTTGTGATTGTGTACGTCGTATGGTGAATTGTTTATTTATAATTGTGCATGTTGTGTGTGTTGGAGTGTTTGGGATTGTGATTGTGCATGTTGTGTGCGTTGGAATGCTTATTTATGACTGTGTGTGTTGGTGTGAATAAATGGGGTGTTGTATCGTAATTTTCTCGTGTGGGCTCTTGCGAGGCGTGTGAGGTCAGTCACTCCCTTCACCCCCACCTAGCCCGATCCTGTCAGGGCAGACCTCCAGGGGTCGGTCGTGACAATTGGGGGGGGCTCGCCGGGATGTGAAGGGCTCTGACTGTCTCTCTCGTTTCGCGGAGTACCTGTTTAGTTTTGTCTGTTTTGTATATGTTTAGTCAGTTTGTCGTTTTTTGTTCGTGGGTGGTTGGCTGGGTGACTCTAGCGTGAAGGGGTTTTTGGTGGCCTGAAGGAACATCCGGTGTGACCGGGGGGTCGAGGGAGACCGAGGGGTCGACCGCGTCCAGACCCCTTCCGCCGGGTACCTCACGCAGGTACGGCCGTAAAGTCTTGCCTTTCTGTTGCCGCTCAGTCTTCCATTCCTGTTGTGTATTTTAGCCAGTTTTGTTTTTTTTCTCTACCGGGTTATTGAGTACAGGGGGTTGTATCGGACGTTAGTGTCATTTTTTTTTTCCCCTCTCTCCGGATTCCGTCTGCCTGTTTGTTTTTCGGCCAGCCCCACCGCACTGTTGCTCGTACTGTGGAGCGGGGGTGTTGCCAGAGTGGGGGCAGCCGACATAGTTTTTGTTTTGTTTGGGTTTTCAGTGAGCCCCACCGCACTGTTGCTCGTGTTGGAGAGCGCGGTTTTTGCCAGATGGGAGCAGCCGGACTTGTCCGCACACACGCACACACATACATACACACATATACACACACCCCTAAAATATTTGTTTTTAAAGTGGAATTGTCTTTCCCCTGTATTTGATAACTGTAGGATATAGTTGTCATGGCAACGTCCGGTGCTGGTGGTTTTGGCTACTCGGGCGTCGAAGAAGAAGGGTCTTCTAAATGTAGTCCCCACTATTAGTACCTGCACTTCGACTACAGTGACTTCCACTTATTCCATTTGCTGTAGCCGATATCCGGCGAGAAACTTTCACTTCTTCTTCGCTAGGGATTTTCCTGCTGAGACCCGACTGGCACTTCCGCTCGGAAGCGTCAGATATAGCGAAGCAACTGTGGGCTTCCGTAGAGTCGCGGGAAAACCAAAGCCCCCTATTCTCCATGCTTCCCCTCGTAAGGAGTATGCCCCGGGGGACTTTCCTCAGGGGAAAGGGTTCAGACCCAAGGGAGGGGTCAGACGGGTCATCCTCCATGTCGGGAGTGGTGAACCCTTCCCAGGACATCGCCTCTGCCCTGATGTTCCTAGAGCAGCAACGACGAGAGGATGCTTCCAGGCGGAAGCCCTTTCGAAAGGGAAGAGGCTGCTCAGCGTAGGGAAGAGGCTGCTAGGCAGGAAACTCTGCGAAGGGAGGAGATGGATAGGATAGAGGCTCTGCACAGAGAGGAGACTGACAGACAGGAGATTCTGCATAGGGAAGAGGCTATGCTGCGCAGAGAAGAGGCGCCCGACGGGAAAGGCCCTTCGAAGGAAGGGGCCCTGCTCAGCTTTGGGAGGGGGCTCCCAGACAGGAGGCTCAGCGTAGGGAGGGGGCTGCCAGACAGGAGGATCAGCGTAGGGAAGAGGCTGCTCAGCGTAGGGAAGAGGCTGCCCTCCGTAGGGAAAGAACTAGACAGGAGGAGGCTCTGCGTAGGGAGGAGAGGGAAAACAACTTCTTTCGCGGCTCCGCATCTGTAAGTCGGGGGGTTAATCACCAGGCAGGTGATAGAATTAGAGGCCCAAGTTAAAGCTTCCAGAGTTCAAAACCTAGTGAGGACATTGATATGTTCCTAGAGCATTTTGACAAGGTTGCTAGTTCATACCAATTGTCTGAGGAACAAAAGGCTATGCACCTTTTTTCTGGATTATCTGGTGCTGCGAGGGATGTGTGCTCACTCTAAATGAAGGTGCGTTTTATGCAGACATGCAGTTGGCTCTGCGTAAGCGTTTCCACCTTACCCCAGAGACGTACAGGAGGAAGTTCAGGTCCATGAAGAAGAATAACCGAGACCTTCGTGCAGTTTGGGGGATAGGCTGCGCAAAACGCTGGGTACTGGCGTCAGTTGGCCAAGTTGGAGCTGGAGGATCTGATCCTCATTGAACAGCTCACCAACACTGTGTCCCCAGAGTTGAGGATCCGGATAGGCGAGACAGCACCTCAGGATTTCGCGGCTGCGATTTATACCGCTGAGGTGTTTGCTGAAGCTCGCAGAGCTTATGGGCATCGCCCAGATACGAGAGGGAAGCCCTCCACAGGATTTAGTGGCAATAAGGCGCCGACAACTGCTAGCGGGGGTGAACAAGGCAGGCAGTTCGTCGGGGATTTCAGCGCCCCGACTGTGTTTTCTTTGTGGGCGTCCTGCCACTTAGGAAAGATTGTCCTAAAGCCGCTGGTAGTCGTGAGGCTGGTCCTTTCCCACGTCCTCGTGCCTCGGCTAACGTGGGTTCCATCCCAGCTTCTGGTGATTCAGAGGCCCAGTGTTTCTCTCTGTTGTTGGTTCATCCCTTTGGGCGACACCACAGGGATTCGGGAGCAAACAACACTCTTTGTGGATAAGGATTTTGTTTCCCCTAAGGCCCGGCGGGGCGCCAGTTTTCGATGTGTGCGGTTGGAGGCTGGTTTTAAACCCCCACCCGTCCTTCAGTACTCGTTTCTATCTCCACCCCCTACTTCTGTGGCGGAAGTATGGGCCATCGCGGTGGAGCGACCTCTGTATTCCCTTATCGTAGGGAATACTAATCACCTTCGCAGACGGACGCATCAGTCCGTGTCTACGGATTTGCCCGTACAGGCGTGTGTGGGAGTCACCACACGCGCCAAAGCTAAGAAGCAGAACAGGAATTGCGTCCCGTTCTTCAGCCGATCTCTGACGAGGGTTTTGGCAAGGGCCGATCCTGCTAGCATTATCCGTCTTCAGGCCAGGGACTTGGATTTTCCAACGCCTACGACAACTTGTGGATCGTCCCACTGAGTCGGCCCGACAGCCCCAAGGTGAGCTTATAAGCTCCCCAAGGGGATCCTCTTTAGGGTTTTTTACTCAAGCAGATCGTGTGGCCAAGCCCGCTTGTCGTTCCCCAAAGCTTGAGAGAATCTGTTCTCGGCAGGCCCCTGATTCACCTATGGCAGGTCATATTGGGGTCAAAGCGGACTCTCGAGCGGGTAGACAAGACTTCTTTTTGGGCCAGGGATGAACTCACGGTTAGGCAGTACTGCCGCAGTTTTCGATGTCTGCCAACGGACAACGCCTAAGGGTCGCTGAAGCGTGTTTCCCCTAGGGTCAGTGCCGCGGGTTGGGGAGCCATTCAGCAAGGTTGGGGTCGACCCCGGCGGGACCCCATTAATCCACCATCCAATCGCTGTCACTGCTACATTTCGGTTTGCGGTAGAACTCTGCGACTCGAGCCCAGAGGCTGCCCCGCCCTTTGGACTATCGATACCCCTACTATTGCTGAGGGTCTCCGGGAGATTTGGACGCGCACAAGCGTGCCCAAGAAGAAATTACGGCCGGAAATTTGTACTGGAGAGCGATCATCATCCTCTCCAGTGCTTGGACCGGATCCGGCCGGGTCAGGTCGTCGACTCATGAGTTAGGCAGTGGGAAATGCAGAGTCATGCGTTCACTTTCCGTCATATCAAGGGTTCCTGTAATACGGATGCTGACTACTTAGCCGAGCTCCCTGGTAGCACATTGAAAATCAGTCAGAGGGACACTTCCCCCCCAACCAGGGTTTTATCCCCTTTTGGTCTCTGTATCGGTGTAATGATAGTTTTTACTTCAGTGATGTTAACGGTAGTGAATCACCAATGGTTCGGATTGTTACTTCCATGGTTGGAAGGTTTGCTTAGTTGTTTGATAAATGTAGTATTTTGTTTTCCCTGTGTGATTCTATCCCTAGAATGTTTGTATTGGATTCCTCGTACTCTGTCGATCACAGAGAGTTGGGTTTCGGTCCCATTGTTGTGAATTTGCACATGCGTCAAGGTTCAAAAGGAGCACTGTATCTCAGAGAAACAGATGCTTTTAGAAGGGGGTTTGTCACGAGTTTGTCACGAGGCCTACGACGTTTGACCCATCTAGGGTGGCGGAATTACTCATTTATTTATTGTCGTTGCTGTTGTCGTGTATCCGTCCCTTAATGTGGCTTTTGGTGCGGTTGCACCTTGGTGTAGTTCAGCTCAACTTCGGTTTGCTTTCTCTCTCTCTCTCTAATTCCACTGCCCGTGCTATTCATCCTGCAGGTTTTATGGGTGGCTGGTACCTTTCTCTCGAACTTGCTGTCTATCGGCCTCTCGCCTGTCTTTTTACCCGTCGCACGTGCTTCATTTCTTTTTGTTTGAAGTATGCTCACTCTGTGACGCAGCGTGGCATGTTGGGGCCGCCATCGCTGAGGGGGGTTAGCTCTTCACTCGAGCGGAAGATGTCTCTGGGAGCGCCTGCTCCAGCTTGGTTCTTCACCGTATCATCAAGGGTACAGTCGGTATCTTTAATTCCTACGTCGGCCTTTAGGAGAGGGACATCACTTCTTCTTTTTCCGCACCTGTGCCTCTGTCCTCTCGACCCGGACAGAGGGCAGAGAGAGTCGTTTGAACCCGCCTCTTCTGGTCACCCACGGGTAGCTGGTTAACATCAGTTCGTTTTTTGTTTTTTTGGTTTGTTGTTGTTAGCCGGCTTAGTCTTCTCTTTGCGCAATTTTCTTTTGTTTTCGAAATTGTAAGAGAAATATTGTGGGAGACCTTTCTCTGGTTAATTCAATCTTTAACCTGGCCATTCTAAATTATTTCCAAAATTCTTCTCCTGTTTATGCATCTGGTGATGCGGTAGTCGGTGGGTTGGGAGAAACCTGGTGATTCAGGGTTGGTACTTGCTTGGTCTCGCTCGTCCGCCCCTGTCACATTCGCCGGACTCTTATCCTTCGGCCACCGTCTGTTTGTGTGTGCAAAGGGGAACGAGTTTTTATGTTCGCGAGCGTGCGTACGCATGATTTGTCGTTCGAGCGTGGTTGGAGATTTGTGTTATTTTGAAATGTGGCTATAAAATGTGACAATTTTTGCCATTGATTATTATTTGCAAATGTGGTGGCAGTTATAAAGCGATGGTCGCTTGTGTTGTTTAATTTCCTAAGAAAGGAAATTGTTAAACGTGAGTGAGAGAAGGGTGAAGATAATTCTATTTTTTTATAGCCTGTTGATTTAATGCAGTCCCTTACCTGCTTCATGTGAGAAGACTTTAACGATTTGATCGGTTTACTGGTTATGCTCAGGTCTGTGTTGAGCTGGGCTGTTGGTGCGTTTGATAGACTTCCCTCGCCCATCATGCGAGTGGCTGTTTAAGATTTAGCAGCATGGGTCAGACTGTACTGACCCGGGGGGGCTCCCGTACCCTTCCTTCTTTCTTTCCCTTTTTTCCTTCCCTCCTTTCTTCTCTCCTCCCAGCTACGTCCCCCCCCCCCCCCCCCTCCCGGGGACTTCACCCGGGGTCTGGACTGGTGGGGTGGGACGTGCTGGTCGAGGCCACGCTCTGGCTGGGACCGCGGGACTGATGGTGCCACGTGCTGGTTGAGGCCACCTCTGGCTGAGACCCCCGACTGGATGGGGGCCACGTGCCTGTTGAGGCCACGCTCTGGCTGAGACCGCGGACTGGAAGAAAAGCCCGCCGGCCTGACTGGCCGACCCTGATCCCCGTCCAGGACCTCCAGTAAACAACGCCACGTTTCTCCCCCCCCCCCCCCCCCCCCCCTCCGGGACGCGCTCTTCACTGCCCGCTTGCGTGTCTAGGGTGTCGGCTTGAGCGCTCCCTTCAAGAACCCAAACCCCGGGTTTGGAGCACCATTTCGACAGGGTGCTCCCCGTAGACTTGACGGAGGCAGGGGTGTGGAGGCACTCCAGGGTGTGGGAAGGGATGGATGCTGGAAATGTTTCTTTATAATTTTGTATATGTCATATGTGCAGGAATGCTGTAATTGTGATTGTGTACGTCGTATGGTGAAATGTTTATTTATAATTGTGCATGTTGTGTGTGTTGGAGTGCTTGATTGTGATTGTGCATGTTGGTGCGTT
>JAFLJL010018257.1:81723-84696 GCA_018398815.1 Conus ventricosus
TGCTGTGAGTTGTCCCATAATGGCAGCATTCTTGACCATTAGGGACTGTGCACACACCACGGGTCATATCATGAGGCCATTTGTATACCGTCACCCCGTGCTGTGAACTGTCCGACAATGGCAGCATTCTTGACCATTAGGGACTGACCACACACCACGAGTCATATCATGACGCCATTTGTATACCGTCACTCCGTGCTGTGAGCTGTCCGACAATGGCAGCATTCTTGACCATAGGGACTGTGCACACACCACGAGTCATACAAGACTTGCCCGAGGTTTGATTTGCACGTGCACTTGGCCGCAGCCAGACGCGGCGTTTTCTAAGCATTGACTACCTAAAAAGAAAAGAAAAAAAAATATCAAGATGCAAGCATATAAACGTACTCCCAGTTTATCCTGAATACGCGTGAGATATTCCATAAAGAGGAAAAACCGTCTTGGGCTGGTGTAACCGTTAGTAATGGCTATTCTGGTAAACATCGGCCATCGTCTGTGACCTAAAATGAACATACTTACAAATTTTCAGAAAGATCAGCCAAGAACTTTCTGAGATTTTCCATAAAGAAGAAAACCATTACGGGCCGTTAGTAACGGCTCTAACGGTAAACTTAAACATCGGGCATCATCCGTGACCCATAATGAACATATCTACAAATTTTCAGAAAGATCGGCCACGTACTTTCTGAGATATTCCATAAAGAAGAAAAACCGTTACAGGCCGTTACAGCCGTTACTAATGGCTATAACGGTAAACTAAAACATCGGGCATCATCCGTAACCCATAATGAAGATACCTGGTAATTTTCACAAAGATCGGCCAAGTACTTTCTGAGATATTCCATAAAGAAGAAAAGCGTTATGGGCCGTTACAGCCGTTAGTAACGGCTATAACGGTAAACTAAAACATCGGGTATCATCCGTAACCCATAGTAAACATACCTGTCAATGTTCACAAAGATCGGCCAAGTACTTTCTGAGATATTCCATAAACAAAAAACAAAAAACGTTTCAGGCCGTTACAGCCGTTAGTAATGCTATAACGGTAAACTAGGCATCATCCTTGAGCCATAATGAACATTCCAGCTAATTTTCACAAAGATCGGCCAAGTACGTTCTGAGATATTCCATGAAGAAAAGCAACCGTTACAGGCCGTTACAGCCGTTAGTAACGGCTATAACGGTATACTAAAACATCGGGCATTATTCGTGACCCATAATGAACATACCTGCTAATGTTCACAGAGATCGGCCAAGTACTTTCTGAGATATTCCATGAAGAAGAAAAGGCGTTATGGGCCGTTACAGCCGATAGTAACAGTATAACGGTAAACTAAAACACCGGACATTATTTGTGACCCATAATGAACATGCCTACACATTTTCAGAAAGATCGGCCAAGTACTTTCTGAGATATTCTATAAAGAAGAAAAACCGTTGCAGGCCGTTACAGCCGTTAGTAACGGCTATAACGGGGTAAACTAAAACATCGGGCATCATCCGTGACCCATAATGAACATACCTGCTAATTTTCACAAAGATCAGCCAAGTACTTTCTGAGATATTCCATAAAGAAGAAAAAGCGTCACAGGCCGTTACAGCCGTTAGTAACGACTGTAACGGTAACCTAAAACATCGGGCATCATCCGTGACCTATGATGAACATACTTACAAATTTTCAGAAAGATCGGCCAAGTGCTTTCTGAGATATCCTATAAAGTACAAAAAGCGTTACAGGCCGTTACAGCCGTTAGTAACGGCTATAACGGTAAACTAAAACATCAGGCATTATTCGTGACCCATAATGAACATACCTACACATTTTCACAAAGATCGGCCAAGTGCTTTCTGAGATATTCCATAAGAAGAAAAACGGTTACAGGCCGTTACAGCCGTTAGTAACGGCTGTAACTGTAAACTAAAACATCGGGCATTATCTGTGACCTATATTGAACATTTCTACAAATTTTCAGGAAGATCGGCCAAGTACCTTTTAATATATTCTAAAAAGAAGAACAAGATGCAAATCATATAAACGTACTCCCAGTTTATCCTGAATGTGCGTGAGATATTCCATAAAGAGAAAGACCGTCTTGGGCTGGTGTAACCGTTAGTAATGGCTATTCTGATAAACATCGGCCATCGTCTGTGACCTAAAACGAACACACTTACAAATTTTCAGAAAGATAGGCCAAGAACTTTCTGAGATTTTCCATGAAGAAAGAAAACCATTATGGGCCGTTAGTAACGGCTGTAACGGTAAACTAAAACATCGGGCATCCTCCGTGATCCATAATGAACATACCTACCAATTTTCAGAAAGATCGGCCAAGTACTTTTCCAGATATTCTATAAAGAAGGAAAACAGTTACAGGTTGTTACAGCCGTTAGTAACGGCTATAACAGGGTAAACTAAAACATAGGGCATCATCCGTGACCCGTAATGAACATACCTGCCAATTTTCACAAAGATCTGCCAAGTACTTTCTGAGATATTCCATGGAGAAGAAAAGGCGTTTACAGGCCGTTACAGCCATTAGTAACGGCTGTAACGGTAAACTAAAACATCGGGCATCATCCGTGACCCATAAAAAAAATACCTACAAATTTTCAGAAAGATCGACCACGAGCTTTCTGAGATATTCTAACAAGAAGAAAAAGCGTTACAGGCCGTTACAGTCGTTAGTAACGGCTATAACGGTAAACTAAAACATCAGACATTATTCTTGACGCATAACAAACATACCTACAAATTTTCAGAAAGATCGACCAAGTACTTTTAGAGATATTCTATAAAGAAGAAAAATCGTTACAGGCCGTTACAGCCATTAGTAACGGATGTAACGGTAAACTAGAACATCGCCATCATCCGTGACCCATAGTGAACATCCTACAAATTTAGAAAGATCGGCCAAGTACGTTTCGATATTCTAAAGAAGAAAAACCGTTACAGGCTGTTAATCTTTACAAAAT
>JAFLJL010018258.1:0-13584 GCA_018398815.1 Conus ventricosus
AAGGAAAGAAAGAATGGAAGAAAGAAAGAAAGAAAGAAAAAAGAATGGAAGAAAGATGGAAGAAAGAAAGAAAAGAAAGAAAAGAAAGAATGGAAGAAAGAAAGAAAGAAAGAAAGGAAGAAAGAAGGAAGACAGAAACAAGACAAGGATCGGAGTAAATAAACTCAGTTCTTTCCTTGTCTCAGAGAGTCAAAACATTGTGAAGAATGGGGCCAAAAGGATGAGGGGTCAGGGGGCATGTCCGTTTCTGATTTGACCGCTGTCGAGTTTGCTGTTGACCACGGGCTTCACTGCCGGGGAAAGGACCCCTCCCTCTCCATTTTTTCCCGGGCCCCAGGGGAACAATGTAACGAGGTTGTGTGAAGTTTCTGCTGCCAACCCTCCCTTTTAGGAACCCACTTCAGGAAATTAAAAAAAACACAAAAAATTTTATGTTTTTGGGCCCCGACGACGACACACGATGATGATGTTGATATGGGTTTAGGTGGGGGAGAGGAGGAGAAAGGGGAAACAAGAAGCAGGAGGAGGAGGAAAAGGGAGGGGGAAAAAGGGAGGGGGGGGGGAGAGGGGGAGGAGGAGGGGAGGGGGGAAATACGGATGAATGCAGATGGTAACTGTGTGCTTTTGGGGTCGTGGTGTTTGCTAAAGCTGCTTTCTGAGGGGGAGGGGGAGGAGGAAAAGGGGAAAGGGGGGGGAGGAGGGGGGAAGGGGGAAAAGGAGGAGAGGAGAAGAAAAAAGAAGAAGAAAGGAAGAAGAGGGGGAGGAAGAGGAAAAGGGGAGGAGGATCGGGAAAGAAAAAGAAAATAGGGAAAGGATAAAATTTTGGGCTTGATGCTTGTAAAAAGGTGCTGGGGGACTTTATAATGAGGGGGAAAAAGGGAGGAGGGGGGGGAGATGAGGGAAAATGATGATAAATGATGAGGGAGATATGATGAAAAGATGATGATGATGATGAGGGGATGATGATGGTGGTGGTGATGGTGGTAGGGGTAGTGGTAGTGGTGGGGCGGCGGGGGTTGATGATGAGATGTAAATGATGATGATGATGGAAAAGGAGGAGGAGGAGAAAGGGAGGAGGGGGAGAGGAAGGAGAAAAGGGGGAGGGGGGAGGGGAAAGGAGGAGGACGATTACGACGACGTCGACGAAAACCCACGAAATGATGACAAAAGACTAAAACAAAAAAAAATATAACTCTTGCCCTTTAAAACACACTTTGGTGGATTTAGAACACAATTGAAGGAAAAAAGTCCGGGTTTTTCTAACCCCCCCCTTTTTTTCATTCCAAAAATCCACACCAACCCCCACCCCCGCCCTTAACCATTCTCCCCCCCCCCCCCAAACCACCCCCCCCCTTACCGCCTACTCCTTTTCTTGTTCTCTCTCTCTCTCTCTCCTCTCTTTTTCTTCCCCTTTTCCCCCCTTCTCTCTCCCCCCAACCCCTTTTCTCTCTCCCCTTTCCCCCCAATCTCTCTCTCTCTCCCCCTCCCCTCCCCCCCCAACCCCCGACTTTGAATACCAAATTTAAAAGGGAAAGGGCCCCTTAACTCTTTCCATGAATTGTTCCCCTGTTTCTAAAAATTTCTGAGCTAAAAAATTTTCCCCTTTTTCTGTCACTCTTTCGACTTCTAACCCTTTTTCTTTTCCCCCCCGCCACTGTTGCTCTTTTTCCCATTGCAACCAAGATTTTTTCCTGCTTCAGGCTAACGAAACCCTTCGAAAAACCCAAAGAGGGTCATGATGGGGGTTTTTACAGTTATTTTTTTTTGTTTCATAAAAAGCTGTCTTTACCCCTTGTTCGTTGGGGTTTTGGGGGTTTTTTTATTTTTTTTATTTCTTGATTTATTTTCCCCCTCTATATATTTATTCATTATTTTATTTATTTATTTTCTTTTTTTTTTTATTGCCTTTGTGGGGCCACTTTCCTGCACTTTCTGTGAGAAACCCTTTGCCCCTTTTTCCCCTTGTTACAAGGGAGGATCCTGCCACTGCCTTTTTCTCATTTTGTTTGTTTAGGTTCTCCAACGTGCACACTGCCCTGCCAAACGTCCTGTGCTCATCTTTCGTTTGGGGTTTTCCCAACTGTGGGACACCCCTGCCATCTGTCCCCGTTTCTCACGGGCCGTTTGGGGTTTCCCCCCTGTGCACCCCTGCCCGGGTCTGTCCGTGCTATTTTGCTTTTGGTCTTAAGTTCCCCTTGGCCCCCCGCCCCTTCCATTTTTTAAAAGGTTTTCCCCTGACCTGCCCGGTTAAATAATGTATTTTGTTCTGATCTAAGATTTTGGTTTCCCCAGACCCCCGCAAGAAGGCAGGCGCCCCGGGCGCGCCCCCCGTTTTTTGCACCAACACAAAAAAAACCACCCCCCGCCAAAACCCCCCACACACAAACACCACACCCCCCCCCCCCCACCCCCCCCCCTCTCTCTCTTTTTTTTTTTCCCCCCCCCCCCCTTCCCTCCTCTTTTTCCCCCTCTCTCTCTCCCCTTTTCTGTCCCCCCACCCCCCCCCCCCAACCCACCCACCCATCCACATTCCCCCCCAGACAATTTTAACTTACAAAAAAAAACTGAATTTTTCCCAAAACGACCGTTCCTTTTCGGTATACTGGTTATAAAACGCTTGATGTCAATGCTGACTTTTGGAGCAAGGGGGGGGGGGGGGGGGGGGGGGGGGGGGGGGGGGGGGGGGGGGGGGGGGGGGGGGGGGAAAAGTTAAAAAAGTCCCCCCCCCCCGTCTTAAGGAAATGGGAAAAAATTTGTTTTTTAAAAACGCATCTCCACATAAAAAAAAAAAAAAAAAACACTACGTAAGGGGACCTCCCCCCGGGGAAAAAAAACAAACAAAAAACCCGAAATATTAATTTCCCTTTTGGGCGATTTTTTCCCTACTCCTACAGCTTCAAAAGGAAAAAACCTTAAAAAAAACCCTTTCATTTTTTTCCCAAAAAACCCAAATCAACCGACCATGCATTTTGTTTTTTTCATTTTTTTTCCCAAAAAAAACAGGGGCATTTTTTTCGTTTCGGGGGTGAACCAACCCTGAAAAGGGTGTTGTGGCTGGGGTTGGATTAAACTGACAAGAGACTGAAAAAATAAAGTCTTTAAAACTGGTTTACCAAGGTTTTTTTTCAAAGTCATATTTCCCGGGACCTGCTAAGGTCACATGACATTGGGTGTTTTTTTGTGAAACATGGTTCCACTCCATAACAACAACCCCCCCCCCCTCCCCCCAAAAAAAAATCGCACCCCCAACCCCCCCCCCTTAAACAAGGCAGGGTTTGGTTTAAGGGGCAAGGAGGGTTTGGTCCAGATTTTTTCCCCACCCCTTTTGTAATAGCCATTTTCCAAAAATTTTTTGGCCCTCTAGTTTCCCCCAGTCTGCTGGTAAGAGGTTTTTTGTTTTTGTTGTGTTTTGTGTGTGTTTTTTGTGGTTTTTGTGTGTTTTTGTGTGTGTTGTGGTTGTGTTGTGTGTTTTTTTGTTTTGTGTGTTGGGGGTTTTAATTTGGGGGTTGGGGGTGTGTTGGGGGTTGGGGTGTGGTTGTGTTTTGTTTTGTGTGTGGTTTTTGTGTGTGTTTTTTGTGGTTTTGTGGGGGTTTGGTTTTTTGGGTGTGTTGTGGGGTGTGTGTGTTGGTGTGTGGTTTTTGTGTGTGGTGTGTGTTAGTGTTTTGTGTTGTGTGTGTGTGGGTTTTTTTGTGTGTGTTGTGTGGTGTGGTTTGGGGGTGTGTGGGGTGTGTTGTGGGGTGTGTGGGGGTGTGGGGTGGGGTGTTTTGGTGTGTGTGTGTGTTTTGTTGGTGTGTGGTTAGGGGTGTGTTGTTTTGGGGGTGTGTGTGGTGGGGTGTGTGTGTGTGGGTGTGTGGTTTTGTGTGTGTGTTTTTGGTGTGTTGTGTGGGGGTGTGTGTTTGTGTGTTGTTTGGTGTTGTGTGTGGTGTGGTGTGTTTGTGTGTTTTTGGGGTTTTGGGGGTGTTTTGTGTGTGTTGGTTTGTGGTGGTGTGTGTGTGTGTGGTTTTGTGTGTGGGGTTTTGGGTTTGGTGTGTGTGTGGTGTGTGTGGTGGTGTGTGTGGGTGTGTGTGTGTGGGGTGTGGTGTGTGTGTGTGTGTGTGTGTGTTTTGGGTTGTGGGGGTGTGTTCTTTCGGCGTGCCTTTCGTGGGGTGGTTTTGGGGTGGGTTGAGTGGTGTGTGTGTGTGGTGGGGTGTTTGTGTGTGTGGGGTGTGTGTGGTTTTGTTTTGTGGGGTGGTGTGTGTTTTGTTGTTGTCTGTCCCGTCTGTGTGCGTGTCTGTCTGCTGTCTCTGTGTTTTTGACACAAAAAAGAGGGGGAGAGAGAAGGAGAGAAGAGAGAGAGAGAGAAGAGAGAGAAAGAAGAAAAAAAGAAAGAGAGGTAGTGTGTTGTGGGGTGTGTTTGTGTGGGTGTTTGTTGTGTTTGTGTGTGTGTTTGTTTTTTGGGTTTTGTGGGGGTGGGGGTGTTGTGTGTGTTAATTTTAGGGTTGTTTTTGTGGGGTTGTGTGTTTGTATGGGGGTAGGGTTTTGGTGGTGGGGGGGTGTGTTGTGTATGGGGTGTTGGTTTTTGTTGTGGTGTGGGGATGTAAAGCGGCGACGTGTGGGGGGGGGTGTTTGGGGTTGGGTTTTGTGTGTGTGTTTTTGGGGTGTGTGTGGGGTGTGTGTGTGGGGTGGTTTGTGTGTAGTTGCCTGGCGGTTTCGGGGCCGGGAAAAAATTTTTTGGGTTGTTTTGTGAGTGGTGTGTGTGTGTGTGGGGTGTGTGTGTGTGTGTTTTTGTGTGTGTTGTGTTGTGTGTGTGTGTGTGTGTGTGTTTGCGTGCGTGCGTGCGTGCGTGCGTGCGTGTTCGTTCTTCTCTTTAACGTCTTTTCACAATGCTGTGATATTAGACGGAAAAAAAACAACAACTCCCGTCTTTCTATCTCTGAACCTCCCTACCATTTCCCTTCAAAAATGAAAATCTTAACAACAATAACATCAAAACATTTGTAAACATTAAATCAATGAGCCAACTGGGCTCCGTTTTAAGCCTTTAACAACATCCAGCATAAGCAAATCGTTCAATAAAATATTCTTAAAAGATGAATCTGAAACCGTTGAATCACAAATCGAAGTGGGTAAAAATGATTTCAAATGCTGACAATGTAGAATAACATGGACAGGTGTTATTTCATCACCGCAGACGCACTGAACATGACTGTTGAATTTGCATCTGAGAGCATTCAGTCTGAATCGGGATGACAGTGTTCGGTTTTCACACATGAGCTCACCATTGCAGGAATGTATGTGTTTGACTTTGAAAATATTCCTCTTTTCAGTGAAATTTACAAATGAACCTCCTAATAGTTCCTTCACATGATTCCAACAAGTTTTCGTTATTAAGGAATAACTTTCAGATAAAGATAAAGGAATTTTAACACATACAGAATTTGTAATGTTCATTGCACCCTTTTTAGCTGTTCTGTCCGCCCATTCATTACCAAAAATATTACAATGTGATGGAACCCAAGAGAATGAGATACTAGTTCCGCGCAGTGACAAATAATGGATTGTATGACAAATTTCTGCAATAATATCACCTCTTACTTTTAGATTACAAGACCGTAGTGCATGCGTGTGTGCGTGCGCGTGTGTGTGTATGTGTATGTGTGTGTGGCGCGCGCGGTTGTGTGGTGTGTGTGTGTGTGTGTGTGTGTGTGTGTGTGTGTGTGTGTGAGTGTGTGTGTGCGTGTGTGCGTGAGTGTGTGTGTGTGTGTGTGTGTGTGTGTGTGTGTGCGTGCGTGCGTGCGTGCGTGCGTGCGTGCGTGCTGCGTGCGTGCGTGTGTGTGTGTATGTGTGTGTGCGCGCGCGCGCGTGTGTGTATGTGCGTGTGTGTGTGTGTGTGTGTGTGTGTGTGTGTTGTGTGTGTGTGTGTGTGTGTGGTGTGTGTGTGTGTGAGCTGACGAAGCCAATAGCGAGTAATAGGATGAAAGAAGCTACAGCCTGTTGTAGAGCTGTGATTGTGTGTCAGAGGAGCCGGGACTGTTGACCTATTCTTTAATGCCGGCTGTAAGCTAGCTGCAACGCAAGGCATTGTCTTTTCTGTTGTTCTGTCCATTTTCCGGGAATCAGCAAGTGTTTTTTCTGTGTGTGTTTTCACGTTCTTCTGTCTGTATGTCAGGCTTTCTGTATGCCTGTCTGTCTCTCTATCCATCTGTCTATCTGGCTGGCTGTTTGTCCCTTTTCTCTGTCTGTCTGTCTGTCTGTCTCTCTGTTTCTCTCTCTCTCTCTCTCTCTCTCTTCTCTCTCTCTCTCTCTCTCTCTCTTCTGATTGTCTGTCTGCCTGTCTGTATGTCTGTCCGTCTGTCTGCCTCATTCTCTCCCTCCCTTCTCCTTCCTTCCCTCCCCCTCCCCCTCTCTCTCTCGCACATTCTCTCTATCTGTATTTCCCTATACCCCCCTTTCCACCACTCTTCTCAAAACAAGAGACTCATAACGCACAAGATAATGACAGGCAAATCCCCTTAACCGTTGGTAGACAGGTAAATTGCTCAAAGATATGACGTCAAGCACACACCCCCACCCACCCACCCTCAAACTCAATATCCCGGCTCCAAGACATCAGCATTTCAACCCAGTCCAACACCTTTGGGCGCCACCTACTGGGACCACACTTCCAGATTGTACCAGACTACATCAGTGCTTATCAACCTTCTGAGCATACTTCAAACTCTTCGTCTTCTTCTGCGTACGCGGGCTGATACTCCTGCGAACACTCCCTGTATAGATAGGCAGGTATTAATCCCATCTGCTCAACAAAGGGAGTGAAGTTTTGTGTGTGTGACCGTTTTTCATTCCGCCGTTAAGGCAGCCATACTCCATCTTCGGGGAAGATGTATGCTATGTGTAACGTGTCATCCATACCAACGGCCAAACTGGCCATCCTTCCGAAAGTTGGTGATGGGATTTTACATGTGTGCAAGATGTTATGCGTGCGCTCACACACGGAACCTCGGTTTATAGTCTCATTCGAAGGACTGTATGGGAAATGGAGTCAGAACCAATGTTAACTCCGAGGGAAAAATCCCCCTGTACTGAAACGGCCCGGCGGAGATTCGAACCCGCAACCCTTGGATTACGAGTCCGGCGCTCTACCAACTGAGCTATACTTCAAACGATCAATGTGTTCACGTTAAAAACAAACTGCTTCCCACCACCCACCCATCCACCATCCCCCTTTCCTCCACCTTCATCGTGAAAATGACAAATGTCTTGTGCCCTACTGTAACAGTTATGTCAGCAGGGGACAGATTGGTTTCAATGCTTTTGCTTTTTTGTTGTTAAGCGTGTGTCGAATGTATCTCCTCTTTCTTTTGAGGGTGGATTACAGGAAAGAGGTGTGTGAGAATATCATTTGTGGCTCTCTCTTTTTTCGGTTTTTGCACTCCTTGGAAATCTCTCTCTCTCTCTCTCTCTCTCTCTCTCTTTTCTCTCTCTCTCTCTCTCTCTCTCTTCTTTCTTTCTCTCTCTCTCTCTCAGTGTACCTCTGTCTCTCTCAGTCTCTCCCTCCCTCCCTTCCCCTCTCTCTGTCTCTGTCTCTGTCTGTCTGTCTGTCTGTCTGTCTGTCTGTCTGTCTCTCTCTCTCTCTTCTCTCTCTCTCTCTCTCTCTCTCTCTCTCTCTCTCTCTCTCTCTCTCTCTCTCTCTCTCACCACTCCATTTCTCCCTCTTCTTCCTTAAATGACAAAGTCCCAATTGAATGACGCGAACTTTATGGCCTCCTTGGCAGAATGGGCCTTAGACAATAGATAACTTGATGGATTTTGCATTTTTATAGACAGCGTTTTGCTGAATTCATATCTATTTCTGTTTGCTTTTTATGTTCTTCGTTCTGTCTTGTAGTAGCAAAAGTCGCTTGATGTGCTCCTCTCTCTCTCTCTCCTCTCTCTCTCTCTCTCTCTCCTCTCTCTCTCTCTCTCTCTCTCTCTCTCTCTCTCCCTCTCTCTCTCTCTCTCTCTCTCTCTCTCTCTCTCCCTCCCTGCTTTCTTCCCTTCTCTCTCTCCCTCCCTCTCTCCCTCTCTCACCTCGCAAAAAATACATTACTATTCTGTCAAAATGTCAAGCATCTCTTTCTCAGTCTCTGTGTCGGCCTGTCCGACAGATCTGTAGAAATGGAGACAGAGAGACAGACACACAGACATAGACAGATAGAAAGATAGGGTCAGACAGAAATACAAACAGGCAGACGACAGTGCCGGCTGAACGAAATATCTTAGGGAGTCTGTAGAAAGAGGATGTGCATCATTTGAGGAGAAGGCACATGTAAAAAAGGCACTGTAAAAAAACAGTAAAACAGTAAAAAATAAAAATTAAAAAATAAATTAAAAAAAAACGGACGGGAGGCACTAAGATATATTCAAAAATAAAACGAAGAAAACGAGAAGAACAAGAAGGAGGCGGGGGTGGGTGGTGGGGGTGGGTGGGGGTGGGTGGGGGAGAGACTCTGTGTGTGTGTGTGTGTGTGTGTGTGTGTGTGTGTGTGTGTGTGTGTGTGTGTGTGAGTGTGTGTGTGTGTGTGTGTGTGTGTGTGTGTGTGTGTGTGTGTGTGTGTGTGTGTGTGTGTGTGTGTGTGTGTGTGTGTGTGTGTGTGATTGTGCATGCATTAATGCGCGCGCGCCTGTGTGTGTGTGTGTGTGTGTGTGTGTGTGTGTGTGTGTGTGTTGTGTGTGTGTGTGTGTGTATGTGTGTGTGTGTGTGTGTGTGTGTGTGTGTGTGTGTGTGGTTGTGTGTGTGTGGTGTGTGTGTGTCTGTGTGTCTGTGTGTGCTGTGGTGTATGTATGTGTGTGTGTGTGTGCTGTGCGTGCGTGCGTGGTGTGCGTGCGTGCGTGCGTGCGTGCGCGCGCGCGCGCGATCCAAACGAGCACTGACACAATTAGCCGTGTCTCACCGATGAGTCCGCATCGACAGACGAAAGGTCTCTGAGCAGGCGACATGAATGGCTCTGTATTCAAGATGGACCACGATGGTCTTCACATACAGCTTATGAAGAATTTCATAGTTGTGATCTGACACCGAAATCAGTCATTCCCGTTCAGTTTCTCGTATATCCCTAAACACCCCCCCCCCCTCCCCTCTCTTCTTTCTTTCGTTTTTTTTTTTTTTTTTCCCTTGCCGTTCATTAAACTAACGGCTTCCACCGGAGTGACTTTGGAGCAGCGCAGTGTCTCCTCTGGTGGGTTTGCCTGTTGGCGACCTGCAAATTCTTGCTGCTCCCTGTGAGCTGCCAGTGCAGGAGTTGCAAAAAAAGTCCATCATGGGTGCAGCTGTGTAGGAAGGAAGAATGAGAATGAGCGACATGGCTCTGTCAGACCAGGGACAGCACACAGAAGACAGAACATCATGAACAAGAAAGAAACGGTTTCATGAAGCAAGTAAACAAACACAAAGACAGGCAGACAGACAGACAGACAGACAGACAGACAGACAGAAGCAGAAAGAAAGAAAGAAAGAAAGAAAGAAAGAAAGAAAGAAAGAAAGAAAGAAAGAAAGAAAGAAAGAAAATCTATGCACGAAAACAGTTTTGCAGTTTACATTCCAGTTCTGCTTTTTCTTTTTTTCTTTTTCTTTTTCTTTTTTTTTTTCTTCTTTTTTGTGTGATCGCATTAACTGTACAGGTTACATTTTCGCCCGCGTTTGTCAGTTTGTCTGTCTGTTTGTTTGTCAGTTGTCTGTCTGTTTGTTTGTCAGTTTGTCGGTCTGTCTGTTTGTCAGTTTGTCTGTCTGTTTGTTTGTCAGTTTGTCGGTCTTTTGTTTTGTCAGTTTGTCGGTCTGTCTGTTTGTCAGTTTGTCTGTCTGTTTGTTTGTCAGTTTGTCGGTCTGTCTGTTTGTCAGTTTGTCTGTCTGTTTGTTTGTCAGTTTGTCTGTCTGTTTGTCAGTTTGTCGGTCTGTCTGTTTGTCAGTTTGTCTGTTTGTTTGTCAGTTTGTCGGTCTGTTTGTTTGTCAGTTTGTCTGTCTGTCTGTTTGTCAGTTTGTCTGTCTGTTTGTTTGTCAGTTTGTCGGTCTGTCTGTTTGTCAGTTTGTCGGTCTGTTTTTGTAGTTGTCTGTGTTTCAGTTTGTCGTCTGTCTGTTTGTCAGTTTTGTCGTTGTTTGTCTTGTCTGTCTTTGTCAGTTTGTCGGTCTGTTTGTTTGTCAGTTTGTCGCTGTCTGTTTGTCAGTTTGTCGTCTGTTTTTTTGTCGTTTGTCGGTTTTGTTGTCAGTTGTCGGTCTGTTTTTGTCAGTTTGTCTGTCTGTTTGTCAGTTGTGTCTGTTGTCGGTCTGTTCTGTTTGTCAGTTTGTCTGTCTGTCTGTTTGTCAGTTTGTCTGTCTGTTTGTCAGTTTGTCTTCTGTTTGCGCATTTGTCGTCTTTTGTCAGTTTGTCTGTCTGTTGTCAGCAGTTGTCAGTTGTCTGTCTGATGCTTTGTGCAGCTGTGCTGTCTGTTTGTTTATCAGTGTGCTGTCATTTTGTCTGCAGTTTGTCTGTCAGTTTTCAGTTTTCTGTCTGTTGCACAAGAATGACTCCAAAGTATGTGAAAACCCGAATACATTAGTGCAAACAGAAAGAATGAGCCCTAGAAAAATGGCCATCAATTTTGGGCAGGGCCGGCAAAAGAACGGTAGGCAATTATTTTTCTTTCACATTGCCGGTGGAGCATTTCAAACCATGTCGTAAAATTTTCAAGAAAAAAAATACATTAATCTGAAATCAAGAGAGAGAAGAGAGAAGAGGAGAGATGAGATAAGAGAGGGCAGAGAGAAGAGGAAGAGAGGGCGCTTACTACGATTATTAGAACTGGCCGCGGATCTGATTCTAAACAGATCCGGTGCTCTGACTAACATTCATAAAGGGCAGGGAAATGATGGAAAGGGGGCGCCATGAGGGACGAAGGAAAGGGGGGAGGGGGTGTTGGGGGGGGGGGGGGGTCCACAAAGTGTAGCTGCTACAGATCTCTTTGTATTATGTATTGTATGTATTGTATTGCATTGTATTGTATTGTGATGTATTGTATTGATCGTAATCTATCGTGATATAAAGTATTGTGTTGCATTGTATTGTATTTATCGTAATATATCGTGATACATTGAATTGTTTTGTGTGGAATTGAAATGTATTTATCGCAATGTGTTGTGATGTATTGTGTCATATTGTGCTGCATTGTATTGTATTGTATTGTATGGGTTATGTTGTGTCAAAAAGAAAGTACACGCTGACAAACGTAGTTAGCGTAGTATTCTATTTAATTTGCTTCTTGCCTCGATGTTTCTTTCCCTTTTTTTTGTACTCCCAGTTCTTATAGAACTGAGAGTACTTTCCCAATTTGGTAACCAAGAAATGTCGTCTGTGTGTGTGTGTGTCTGTCCGGGGTCAAAATGTGTTCCACTCTGCTCCAGACAAATCTTCTGGGCCGATCTTTGAAAATTTGTAGTATGTTAATTATGGGTCACGGATGATGCCGATGTTTTATTTACCAGAAAAGCCGCTACTAACGGCTATAACGGCCCAAAACGGTTTTTTCTTCTTTATGGAATATCTCTTTATGAAAGCATGTTGATTTTGACGTCAAATCCCTTATGACGCATGTTTGATTGTGACGTTTTTTCCCGACAGATAACCGGGAGTACGTTTATAACGCTTTGCGTCTTGTTTCTTTTCGTTTGACTTTTTTCTTTTCTTCGTTTTACTTCATGTGACACATGTTTTATGGGCGAGACTCATAGAAATGCCCTGATGCATTGACTTTGTGTGGCTATTATTAGGAAGTTTGAGGCACAGACAGTCTTACTGTATCTGTGAGAGGTTTGGAGATAGAGCGACATTCCTGCAACAGATTCGGGATGGGGTGACTGGCGTAAAAAAATCTGATCGCCCTTGGTGGTTGTCTGCGTTCACACACACACACACACACACACACACACACACACACACACACACACACACACACACACATACACGCACATACGCGCACGCGCGCGCGCGCGCTGCGCAGCACACACACACACACACATACACACGCACACCACACACTCACGCACCACACACACCACACACACACACACACACACACACACACACACACACACACACACACACGCACATACAACGCACCACACACACTACACATACACATACACACACACACCACACACACTACACACACAACACACACACACACACGCACATACACACACACACACACACACACAACACACACACACACACACACACACACACTCACACACATACACACACACACACACACACACACACACACACACACACACCACACGCACACACACACACACACACACACACACACACACACTCACGCACATACACACACACACACACACACACACACACACACACACACACACACACACACACATACACACACACGCACACACACACACACACACACACACACAACACACACACACACACACACTATACATCTCACCCTCCCCTCCTCCCCCGCCTTACTCCTATCCCACTCCCCAACCGCTTGTCCACCTCCGTCCACACCCACACCCCAGAAGAAAAGTATCCGCCATCTCCCCCCCCCCCTACCCCCCCCCCCCCCGCCCCATCGCATCTCCCCCATCCCGACCCCTTCCGCCCCGTCACATGTGGTTAATCATAGCTGACCACCTCATCAGTGTCACATCAGCTCCATCAACACCATCGCCACCCGCCCGACGACCCCTTGACCGTCCCGCCTGAGCGCACAACGCCACGTGAAAGCCAGAAACTTTGTACCAATCGCTAACAAGCTAAGAGAACAGGACGAACCACGCAGAGCGACATGAATCATAATGTGTGATAGAGATGAAGAAAAAAAAACCCAGTAGGCCTAAGACGTTGAAACTGTATGGGGTCTCACTCAGATGCCTTCCGTTAAAGATCAACTTCGATAGAAGCCAGGAAAAAGGTTGTCTGTAATGGCTACAGGTCCAAACTGGTCCAGTAATATTTAGCAATGACTGTTGCCCTTACATAGACCCCCCCCCCCCCCCCCCCCCCCCCCGCCAAAATAGGAACGTGCTCTCATTGGTAGGGAGCGTCCTTGAAGGCCTTCTTCCTGTGACCCCTGGACTGTGTCCGACTCGTCACAGTTGAGAAGAGCGATAGTGGGATCATGGCGACGATGGATGGGAAGGAGGGGAAGGGAGGGGAGGAGACGTAGAGAGGTTGGGAGGGGAGGGAGGCTAAGGTAAGGGGAAGGGCAGGGGGAGGAGGTGGGGGAGAGGATTAGGGTAAGGTCAGACTGACCAACAATAGACAGCTTTGGGTAGAGGAACCAAAGGTATGGTAGTGCAGTGGTTCTATCATTCCGTTATTAGTGTTTCGGTAGAGGAACCAAAGGTATGGTAGCGCAATGGTTCCAACATTCCGTAATTAGTGTTCTCTCTGTTTTTCATCGAGATAAACACTTATTATCTGCTGCAAAAAATCTGCTACAGTCGTGATGATAGGAAAACAGTGTCATCCCCAGATTCCCGATGAAGACAGTTATTTAGCTGTTGAGAAAACAAACCTTTCTTTTTTTTTATTTTTATTTCCGAATCATCTTTAATGGAAATTG
>JAFLJL010018258.1:13684-36184 GCA_018398815.1 Conus ventricosus
GATCAATGGGAAATAGGCTGTTACTGACTGATTTTCAAACAAAAACAGTTGTCTTGTCCTTAAAACACGCACGCACGCACGCGTGCACGCACGCACGCAAGCGCACGCACGCACGCAAGCGCCCGCACTCACGAACGCACGCACACACACACGCACACATCCGCCAGCGCACACGCATGCGATCACGCGCACACACACATACACACAGACACATACAGACAGACAGACAGAAACACACACACACACACACACACACACACACACACCACACACACACACACACACCACACACACACACAACACACTCGCGCGCACGCACGCTCACACACAACACACAGACACACACATGCACGCACGCACACACACACACACACACACACACACACACACACACACACACACACACAACACACACACACACACACACACACTTACGGACTGGTAGGGAAGTCAGTTATTCTCACTATTTCCATTGTAGAATTCCATATATAACCTGTCGAGTAAAGCGTGATTGATGTTGGGGAAGTCAGGTATTCATATAGGAATGTTTTCTTGAGGGAAAATATACCCCTAGGCTTGAAAATAAGCTCGCGCTCTCTCTCACTCACTCTCACTCATCACTCACTCACTCTCTCCTCTCTCTCTCCCCTCCTCTCTCTCTCTCCTCTCTCCTCTCTCCTCTCTCTTCATGGACAGGACAGAAGCTGAAGGAGATGGAAGGGTGGTGGTGGTGGTGGGTGGTGGTGCTGGTGGTGATAGTGGACAGGATTACGTTCTGAAGAAAGCGGGGAGGGAGGGGGGGAGGGTGGTGGTGGTGAGTGTTGGGTGGTTGTTGGTAGTGGGTTTAGAGGATTGACAGGGTACACACCACAAAAGGACTACTGACCGACATGGAGTCCTGAGAAGTGAAGACAAGTGCAGGTGATTTATGACGCTCTCCTTTTCTTTGCTTTGCTTTGCTTTGCTGTCGGCATGCATGTGGAGGCTGTGGCCATTGCCCCCCGCCCTCCCCCCTGTCTCCGTCGTTCTCTCTATCTCCCCCCCACCCCCCTGTGTGTGTGTGTGTGTGTGTGTGTGTGTGTGTGTGTGTGTGTGTGTGTGTGTGTGTGTGTGTGTGTGTGTGGTGTGTGTGTGTGTGGCGTGCGTGGGTGCGTGTGCGTGTGCGTGTGTGTCTATCGGTCTGTTTTTGTCTCTGTCTCTGTCTCTGTCAGTATGTCCGTCTGTCTGTTGTCTGTCTGTCTCTCTCTCTCTCTCTCTCTCTCTCTCTCTCTCTCTCTCTCTCTCTCTCTCTCTCTCTCTCTCTCTTCTCTTTCACTCCCTACTCCCCTCCTCCCTCTTTCTATTCTCTCCCTTTGTCCTTCTTTTCTTTTCTTCTCCCCCCTCTCTGTCTCTCTTATCTATCTCTCTTCCTTTCCCTCCGCTGCGCCCCCCCCCCCCCCACTCTCTCTTTCTCCCCTGCCCCTTCCACACTTAGCTTTCTTACGCTTCTTTGCATCTTAAAACAGAAATCTTTCTGGAGGTGGGGTGGGGTGGGATGGGTGGTTTTCTTTCATCAGAATTTTCCGCCGAATCTCGTCAGGAATTATCTCCTTCTTGCCTTGGGTTCTTGGGCGTGTGCAAACTGCAATGCATATCAGCCATCCGAAAGTCTAGTACTCAGGTTTGGTATAAAGGAGGTGGGGGGGGGGGGGGGGGGGGGATAAGGTTAGGGATGGAAAATCCAAACAAAGCAAACAAACCTGCCTCCCAATACGAGATTCGAACCACAAGCCCAAGGTCTGACCAGCGCGTTGGGCTCACGCACAGGTCAAACATCTGCTAAGTTGTATCCACGAGACCCTCGTCTCATATTCTTCATCTTTGTCATTGCTTGGATTATCTATCAGAGTATCCCTGTTCAAATTCTTTCATCTTTGTCATTGCTTGGATTATCTATCAGATGTAAATCTGTGTCAAATTCTTTCATCTTTGTCATTGCTTGGGTTATCTATCAGATGTGATATCCTGTGCTCTGTGGTATTGCAGTTTCGTTGCCTTCAAAGGTCAGTGTTTAACCTTAGACCCAGGTGGACGACAGGAGATCTAGTGGATTTCAAAGGGAGGTGACCACAGGCGAAAATCAAAGGCGCTGCCTCCTTCCCAGCAGCCTCGTTTGCAAATGGAAGGCGTTGTCTCCTTCCCAGCAGCCTCGTTTTCATTCTACATGCAATTGACACCCAGCTTGAGAAGATAACTGATGTTCGTTCTTCGTTTCCATTGTCTTGAATGTTGTGTGTCTTGCCTGGATAAGACCAAAGAAGTCGAAACTCGTCGTGGTTTGTCTTGTAATTTGTTTGTCTCTTCGTTCAGCGGAACAGTGAATCTTCTTTCAAGGAGATCTAGTGTTTAACGCGCTGATTTCCTGTCCACCTTCGTGTCAAACTGCCTAAACCATTATCACACAACTGTGGGACTGGTCCGTCTTTGTGTCTCTTAATATGCATGGACGTCTGGATCCCCTGGTGGCTTTGTCGGTGTCCTATCCTCTCTCTCTCTCTCTCTCTCTCTCTCTCTCTCTCTCTCTCTCTCTCTCTCTCTCTCTCTCTCTCCCTCTCACTCTCTCCTCTCTCCCTCTCCCTCCCCCCTCTCTCTCTGTTGTTTCTGTTTTGTTTTGTGTATTTAACCATTTTTTGACCCCCCCCCCCCCCCCCCCCCCCACAAATATGTTAACACATGGCGCGGAAACTGTTTATGGTACCTGGTGAAAATGTAAGTGTTTTATCTGTTCAAAACATAAACGATGCGAATCGTATGCTGGTGTGAAGTGAAATGCTATAAATCTGTGTAAAATGGTCTGTTTTTGCAAAGAGAAGAATAAACTAAAAAAATAAATTGTCACACAACTGTTGGGGGAAGCATTGACCAAAACTTGTTCTAGGAGGGGAGACGCGGGAAGAAGGGGAGGGAGAATTTGGGGATGGATGAGGAGGGGGCGGGGGTGACTCCCAACGCCACCTCTCCACCCGACCCCTACCCCTCACCCACCTACCCCAGCAAGAGAATGTAAATATGCGGGGTCAAGCTCACCCTATCTTATTTTGCACGAAAACCCCCTTTTTCACATACAAATCACGTCCATCACAATATCAGTTTTGGCCAAAATTAACACCTGTTTACAAACAGAATTAACACCCCAAAACCTCTAAAATTGACGTAATTAGTACATTGAAACGGGGTTTTCCGTGCAGAATAACATGGGTGATCGTGAACCAACATATTTACATTCTCTCCAGAGACATAAAAATCTAAGGGTTTACAGTATGCTCTTCTACTTCTAACACTATTAATAAATTAGAACAAACAACTAGTCTCCCATCTTGGTTAGTTATTTTTATATTTAATGAGTTTATGTCTAGGTTAACTAATTCTTTAAATTGGCTGTCTCCACCAAACCTGTATAGCTGATAATCGCAAAACCTGCCTTAATTTCCGGCAGTGCTCGTAGAACTGTAGAGGGCTGCCCCATAAATAAATTGCGGTCTGTTTTTAACTCTTCTAAATAGACATACAACATCGGGTACATGAGAAAATCGGCCGGGCCTATTACCTAAATACTCATAAATGCCCATTCTACAAGGCGGTGTGTGCTGAAGCTATGTGTTTCACCACTATTATAAAAGCCTAAAATTCGAGCAATGGCTTCTAGGAAAAACGTACCCCTTTCTTCAATTTCTGGAAAATTTATAGTAATTATAAGATTTGCCTCGTTAATTTTTAACATAATGTTAAAATTGCTAAATACTCTTAAAGAACAAAAGTTGTAGTAACCATCGGGTATTTTTAAACGTTTTAATAGCTTGCCTTGCCCATCCTTAATATCCACCCAGTTATTCTTAGCTTTTTCAGATATGTTAATCCATTTTACTTTGAACCCAATTTCTTTAAGGGCAATCCTATAATTACCGCGCCTATTGTTAATTGGGTGCGTTAAGAACACACGCTCGTTTTGTTTGGTTATATAGATGTACATCTTTTTTATAACTATTTTAAAAACTATTTAAAAATGGAACCTTTTAAATATAACGAAAGTGCTACTTACAATGTAGGAGCGTTTTATAACCTCAAATCTTAGACTTCAGTTTACTAACCATTGCAGTAGATGAATCATACGGCTTCCAAGTCAGACTTGTAAACCACTAACTAGATATTTAAATCCGCCTATAAAGAATGATAGAGTGCCATCGGCAATGGTCATCCCGCCCATGATGTTTTACCAGAATCAGCTAAATTTTGCTATTTACTGCGCAACTACTGGCTGTGGGGTTTCATATGCAAACCATTTAAACCATCCTAATCTCTTAGTAAGGTCAATATATAACTTTCATGTTTATTACCAGTACAGACGAATACTAAATGAACTACAAATAGCCTCCCAAGCGACAGCGCGTTTAATCCATTCAACAGCCCAATGGACAATAATGCATATGAAAGAATCTGCAACGAATTTAACATTAATCCTTCAATGATTTTAGACAAAAGTTAGACCGCCAATCATGGGTTAGGCACATTGTATTTGTGGGGCGCAAAAAAGAATATAATTATGACTACTGGCCCACCATACTTCTTTTTCACCAGACAAACAAGTTCGATTAGGATCAATTGAACAAAAACATCCTAATGCTTGGGCAACATTTATCTTAGATAAAGTGAAGGCTTAACTATGCCAGAGTGCAAAGACTCAATGACTCCATAAGGACATACGTTTGGTGCCTATTAGGAGCACAGCACAGACATCTAGCATAGTAGATCAATCTACAGGCTTATGATGCCAGAAAACAATTTCTAGCTAATTTAGAAGATGCTATTAACTCTGCTGTTAATTTGCCTGCCAGCATACAAAGGTATCAAGACGTTCTTGCACATGCTAGGTCAAAGGTTGACTTTGTTGTAGGTCATGGATTATACATGCTGCCCTCTGACCTTAGACTACAGATTGGCATGATACAGAATTATAACAATGAAATCCTCATAGCTGGAGACGATCAAAACTTAGGGCACAATCAAGGTTTAAACACAAGGCCCGCGCCATCTATTTTAAAGAACGTACCTAGCCCTGAAGAAAGCGATCTGGTTATAAGCGCCCCACAGCCAGAAAGCAGTCCAGAAAGCACTCCACCCGTTAATCTGCCTCACATGACAGTCACACTAGCGAAAAGACAGCCCTCGTTGTGTTTTTAACTTTTACTGGATTAGCCATACTTTATTTCACTAAAAATTAATCCAGCAGCTAGCAACCCTAACGCCCACAGATGGTCAGCCATATAACCAGCAACTTTGCCTATAGTAGACAAAACCCAACTAACAGCACTACCTATTATACCAGGCAGAGCATCAAGCGCTTTAGCTGCTAACTTTTTTAATAGGTTTGCTAGATGATGCAATTGTTTTCTAATCCAACTTTTACCAGGCTGAGGCGTTGGAGGAGCTACTGGCCCTGTTGGCGCACTGCGGGTTAAAGCATAAACGAGTGTAGAGATAGCAAACCCAACAGCTGTTAATATGCTAACTATTTAATCCCCTGTTCCCTGAACAGAGTCCTTATTCTTTCTGCCAGCGTAGTTTTTTCATAAAGTATTCTGTTTATAGTTTCTCTTATTCTGCTTGTTTGTGATGCTAGCTGCGCTCTGTTAGTAGACAGCACTTCTAATCTGGCCGCCCTTTGTAGCCTTAAATCCTGTATTTTCTGCTGTATTATAGCCTTTTCTTCTCGCCCTAAATTGTTATCATCTGCATCAGCCAGTTTATTTTTTTCTTCTTCTATCTCTCTATCTAGTCACCAAGTTTTGCCACATTGTTTTCTAGTTCGCCCCTTATTGACTTTAGGCGATCATTAAGCCCCAGGATTTCACGCATAGGCAATGGAGAATCACCAATTGTTTCTAATGTTTTTCTGACTGTTTCCTCATTAAAACTCGTCTCAATTTCTGCTGCTGCATCATTTATTCTTGGCCCTAAATTTTGAAAAGGGGTCATTTCTATTTCAGATTGTGTTGGCATCTCTTGCCCAAGTTCTGTAAAAACTAACAGCCTCAGGCCTTAAATTTAAAATGTTTAATCGCTTTTGGTCGGCAACAGGAATCCTCTGTTAATTTGTGCTTAGTTTTAAAACTTAGTTGGGTCTGGCTTTGCGTAACTCTTACAAAATTTCCTCTGCTAGTTCTTATATACAGATGGTTGCTTTTATCTATCTTAAAATCAAAAGGACTATGACCTTCGGCGGCTCATAGTCCTAGGCTTATGTAGAATGAGTTGATTCATTTGTTAATAGTTCTGCACGAGATGCACTAACTGAAGGGGGGTTTTTGATTCTTCTAATGAAGGATTTGACGACCCTTCTGCTGCTCTTTCAAGTTCTTCGCGCAATGAAGGAACTATTCTGTTTCATCTCGTCAAATGAAGGGCCTGGTACATCTCTTTCTTCTTCAATAGATCAATTGCGTCAAATCTTCTCCATTTTTTTTATTTATATCTTTTTTGTTTTATAAAAATGAACTCATATGGTTGTGACCTCGATCCATACAGAAAAGAGAAGGAACCCATGGTGTAAAAGGTATAAGACAGACTGTAATTAGCGTAAATACTCCATCAACAGTTGAGCCTGGACAAGCTTTATCAGTCAAGTTCCTGATCTTGGCGCTGACGATGTTATAATGCCAGGCACTGCTAAACTATCATTCAAAATAGACATTAAATCGACAGATCTAATGCTAGTGTTGTTGCTAATTTAGGCAGGGCTATTGTTAAACGTTATGGCAATTTAAACTGGAGGCAAAGAAGTCTTTGTACTAAGAGAGGCAGACATTTTTGCCCTCTATTCTGATTTATGGCTGCCTAAAAAAGAAAGGAAAAGAGAAAGTTTATCAGGGAATACAAAGCCCAAACTGCCTCAAGCACAGACTTAAAGCGGAGGATGCAAAGAATGATGTTAAAGATGAGGCAGTAGCAGAAGCATTTGGCAACAGATTTTGCATCCCTCTAGATTTTGAGCTGTTTAAAGACGCTATTGCCATATTACCAAGGCGCACTAAAAGAAAAACTTTCTTAATGAACTGACATTTAATCCTAGCGATTCTGTTGTTTGTCTGAAGATCCTTTAGCTAAATACACGTTAGCGACATTTCTCTTGAGTTTGATGTTGTTACGAACCCGGACTGGCTAGAACACTATTAACCCAGTATAAAAGTAAACGGTTATTTATTATGAAATGGTTTATGCACGCCATTACAGAAAATAAAAACAAGCGAGACACTCTCTGGAACATACATCTAAATCGTCTCTGAGTCTTTAAAGGAATTTGTTCTTGTTTATGAAGGAAACAACTCCTTTTCAGAGAGAATCAGAAGCGTTTTATAATCCAAAAATTGAGAAGGTTGACTGTGTATAAATGGCAAGTCTGATCAGTTGTATTCAGGGCGCGGACTTTTACCCCACCAACACTTCGATGGAAATAAGAAAGTTGTTCGCTGGAGGTGGCAAAGGGTCCTGCAGTTGATCGGTATGTAAAAAACTTCGCCTTTATGATGTAAGACTCGAAGACTCTTAATAACCAAATATGGCTGTGGCTGGATTTTAGATCTACATTTGACAACAGATTGTTTGGAAGTGGAGAAATGGATAGGGCAGATGGTATAAAAATAAATATTCACAAGAAAGCAGACGGAAACGGTCAATAAAAATGCACATTTTTATGGTTTGTGATGCTCAGTTAAACATCGAAGAAAACAGCCTAAAAGACTGGCTTATTAAAATGTAGAAGAAATATTCTAATAAAAACAGATGGAAGTTTGAAGTTTCTTCCTAAAGATCCGCACTGTTTCTTATCTGCGGGATTACTGGGTGTGGGAAAAACTGTCTTCGTACTTGATTTGTTACAAACAATATACAGGTTTCATTACGAGCACATTGTTATATTCTGCACAACCATAAGCACAACAAGTCTTACAAAGAAAGGAAGTTTTTTTGGACAGACGAGAATATATTTTTAGTTGATCCTAGCGACAAATGAGCGACTGTTTAGAACATTACTATAGACTATTTGAGGGAACTGAAACGCTGTTTATTATTGATGACTGTTCGGCCGAACAAGACATTGTTAAAAAAAGAAAAGCTCTGTCAAAGTTAGCCTTTAGTGGGCGCCACGCCCTTAGTTTCTGTGTGGCTCTTAACCCAGAAATATAATGCTGTCTTAAAAGACTTTAGATCGCAGTTAAAATCGGTTGTATTATTTTACACTAAGGACAAGATAGTTTTGAAGAATGTTTAAGTGAAAAATTATATAATAAGGGACAAAGATGAGCTAAAGAAAATAAAAGAGCAGTTAGAAAAATCTAAGCACGCTAAGCTATGCTTACGGACTGACCCCCAGTTCAATCGTTTGTTTATTGTAGATTGTTTATTATCGATTGCTTATAATTTGTTTATTATAATTTTTATATTATAAAAAGAATGTCTCGGGGGCCAGAATCAAAGCGGAGCTAGCTCCTAAATGCGTTGCAGTAGAGTTAAAAGACTAGCAGACACAAACGAGTTTGATCTAATAGGAGTGCCAGGAAATGTTTATGGATTTGAATACACAGATGATGGGGTTTACAAACGCAAACAGCAATTGAAGACAAAAAACGACAGCAATATCCTACCCTAGAAGAGATAAGAAATTTAAGGGCAAACGATTTTGGCAAACACGAATACAAACTTCATAAAAGAGAGAATGCTTGGGCGTTGCTTCCTGAAATTGCTTGGAATTTAAAGTTTGAACTACGAAGCCCTAATGTATACTTTGATAAGGAAAACAATTTCAGAAAAAGCCTTAAATGCAGGACCCTATCTTGTTAGCTGGTTCCAGGAACACAACAGAAAAAAACAAATTAAAATAACTTGGCAGGGTTCTGAATATAGGCTACAGAGAAAGAAGTCTTAGCTGAAGTGGGGAATGACACCGTCGGCTTAGAATTTACCCAAAACTAGAATCACTACCTAGGCAAATGACGATGATTTTTCGCTTATTTATTACTCCGAGGGAGGGCGATCCTAGTTTGCCAGAACATACGTTAATTAGAGGCATACAAATAAAGGCTGAAAACTTGGATGCTCTCTTAAGCTTGGTATTGCAATTACTAAAAACGGAGACAAAATAAACACCCATGTATCATCTGACAAGGTTACTGTGATGGTTGACAAAGACAAACTAACAGTACTCGACTTTATTTTTAATTAAGTATATTGATTTTATTTCGTTTTCCTCTGTTAATGAAGTGCTGCCGGAAGGATTAATAAGAAGATATGTACAAGATTAATTTAAAAAATAATCTTATTTAAAATGCATGTTCAACAGTTTAGATTAAAGCAAATAACTGAACTTCAAAGGAATAGAAAGCGACTTGGATAAGTATAGAGTTACTAGAAAGAAATATGCTAAAGCTTTAAATACTCTTCTTATGTAATTACTGGCTCCTCAGCTGTAGCTGCGTAAGCGCGGGTCTAGCGTTGCCGTTTTAGCTACTGGGGTTGGGGCTCCAGCCTCTTGGTTTAGGTTTAGGCGCCATGTCTATGATTGTAAGTGCTGTTTTAAAAAAATTAACTCCTAAATTACAAAAGCACACTGCCATTGTTGCCCTAGCATCAGCAAAACTTTGTTCATTGAGATTAAGAATAAGCAAATCATTACAGGATGAAAACATTACAGGCGAAGAATTTGATAAGCTTATGGCTGACGGTGAGGATTACAGACGACAGAAAATTGAACTTCAAAAAGAGTGGAGAAAGACGTTTACTTCACGACAGGTAGACACTGATGCAATTAAACAGAACATTGAAAAACAAACACACGATCAGTTAAACCCAAATAGGCTAAAAAAATAAGTTTAGCAAATAAATATAAGATTAGCAAAAAATAAACACTATTTTTTTTGTTAACTCACTGTGTTTGGCGGGACAACTTGCAGCTCTTCACGAACAACGATCTTTTAGGGGCAGGCCTTTTAGAGTAGTAGCACCGCTAGCAGAAAGAGTTTCTCTTAAATAATACACGGGGTGGGGGGGGGGGGGGGGGGGGGTGGGGGGGGGGTTGTCTTTCATAATTCGTTCAACTTCATATACGTCTACGCTCCATATAGGATCTGTAGCTCTAATTCTAACATCGCCCTCCGTCTCTCCAGGAGCATACAAGTATCTTACTTTTAATCCAAACGGCAAGAATTTTTGAGCCCCTTGCGCATCTTCAGTAATGCTAATTTTTTTTAATTTGATTGCATTCACTGGCTTCAACCCTGTTGCTTTAAATTCTTCATTGTTCATGGCACGTAAGACTGCGGCAATCTCCTAACCCATTCTGTGTTACGCGTTCTGTACTTCGTAGTGTCCATGATTTCTCTGTGATATTGATAGGTAAACAGACGTTCGGCTAGATTCTTATTAAAGTTTTCTACTAGGGCTGTGATCGATGGTTGCCTGGGATCCCCTCCTAACCGTAACATGAGTTTTAAAAACAGCTGGTTTACAGAACCTTTAAACTCTTTTCCATCATCAACTTGAATCATCCTAGGATACTTTAATGGGCCTCGCATGTATATTTGTTGTAAAGCCACAGCCACAGCAGTTGAGCTTTTATCGTTAAAGGTTCAGCGTCTTTGTATCTTGAAGCCATGTCAACAACTGTCAGAGCATACTTAAACTTTTTTCTTCTAACTTTATCATGTGGAAGATACAGCAAGTCCATTGGTGGGTGTCATTTGAAACTGAGTTAACAAATCTAGGCCTTATATTCTTTTGGGGGCAGGCAGATATATTTGCCAATTGCTTGTTTTGAAAGCCAGTCTTTCGCATCTGATTCAGACACTCTAGCAGCTTTACTCAGTTTTTCAATAGCAGTCTTTCCTTTCCAATAACCTTTAGGAGAATAATATATTTTGTACTTCGCATTGTCCATAAGAAGGACTGTATTTTAATTGTATTTTTAATTGTTTTTTAGATTGTTTGTGCAAGAATATAGATTGCTCCCATAGCGCCCACAATAAACCGATTTCTGCTATTTTATGTTCTTCTGACGGTTCATAAAAGTCAGACAGTTCTGGCGGTGGTGTTGTTAGAAACTTCTTTCCTGTCACTAAGTAATACTCATTCATTGCCTCATCAACGTCCGTAAATGTGTGCTCTGCATGACCCTGTTCCCTTAACTTTTTATTAATAAAGTCTAAGTGAGCAATTCGTCTTTTCTCATAAACGTTCTTGCCTTAGCTAAATTTTCCATTGCCTTGTTATGGACGTTCTCTCTCTTCATCAGACCGCAATTTACTAAACATATAATTGCTTCCAGAGAAGGCCAAAGCGTTAACAATAGCTCCTCCTACCATCATAACTACTCCTGCCATCTTTTTATAATTATTTTCTTATGAATTAATCTTTCTATGAACTAATATTTTCTGGGATAATCCCCTGTGTAACAAGAAAGTCTTTTGAGGCAATCCCTGCAGTAATTACAACTATAACCTTAACAACTCCTCAATGTCTAACCTTCCTAGATCAGCTGGCTTCATTCTAAACAGTTTTTTGCTAAGGCGCTATAGCTATTACCAAGACCGCTAATTACAGCAGAGTGGTAAATCGTGTTGATAATCTTTTTTTCACTCATCTTTTTATTAACTAAAAAAATAATTAAAATAATCATAATACGAAAGACTGTCTATATGCTTTTAATCATATAATCTTTTGTTGTTAAAGCTAAAAATAAAGTTGCAACTAGTTTTGGCGAATCTTCTATCTTTCCCATGTGGGTGGTTTTATTCCAACAAAACATTTTGCAAGGGTTGAATAAACTATAACGCCAACGATAGGCACTGCATAATTAACCAGCTTTAAACTCATGGTTTTAAAAGTATTATATTATTTTTTATTGTTTTTAAAAATGGATTGTGACGAACTATTAAAGTGTGAGGAGCAAGCAGACTACTCCGTAGACAACTGCCATAAAGAAAGATTATACTCTCTAGCTGCGTGTGGAAAAATAAAACAGTATTTAGGTGTTGAAACTAAGTATTGAACAGATTCAACAATTGTCTACATCAGACATTGAAAAGTACTACGCTAGGTATGAAGCGCAGCTAGGATCAAAATGGTTAGATCAGTGGGTCAGACAATAATTAGCCTATATGCTAAGTTAGTAAGTAAGGTGGCGCCAGTTGATTCAGAAGAAGATTTAAAATATGATTTATCACAAGATCCGGTTTTAAACAAGTCCTAGAAAACTCTAGCATGTGAATGTATTACAGATTTGGAACGATGTTATGCCATTCATCTGGGATTAATTACTTTTAATCATATTAATTTTGATCATATTAAATTTAATCGCAATAAAAAAAATGAGCGATCAGGAGAAGAAGACGCCGCAGGTCAGTCCGCAGGACACCCTCCGCAGAACCCTCCGCAGGACCCTCCGCACGGAGCGAATGTACCGCAAGTGAGTGATGTTACTAAGCGTAAAATCCTGGACGTGTTGAGGCTGGGCGTAAACTGGCTGAATGGAACAAACTGAGAAAATCAAACCAATCCGCAAAACAAAAATTGTTAGATAATAATACAACATCGCCGCCACAACAAACACAATTAACAACAACACAATCACAATCAAACAATAAGATGTATCATTATGTATTGGGGGGCGCTGCCGTTGTTGGTGGTTTTTTTGCATACAAATACCTAACACCATACTAACAACAAAGCTGCAAGTCCCACAGTAAAGAAGAAGAACCAGCTTCTGCAAAACAAGTGCAACCTCCTGCAGTAGATCCATTTTCTATGGAATAGTTTTTAAGAACTAGATAAAGTACAAGTTAAGAACTAATAAAGTACAAGTTAAGAACTAAATAAAGTACAAGTTAAGAACTAAATAAAGTACAAGTTAAGTTAGTTACAGAAAGTACTTTTTAAGTTAAGTACAAGTAAATTACAAGTTAGTGTAAGTAAATTATAAGTTATATAAAGTTCTTGTTAAGTACTAGTTAGGTTCTTAAGTTAAGTTCTTGTTATGTTCTTAAGTAAGTACTAGTTAGGTTCTTAAGTTAAGTACAAGCCAAGTTAGTCAAGTTAATCTTTTAAAGTTCTCCAATGTCCTACAGCATATGAAACTCAGGATTGACGTAAGTTCTCTTGTTATTGTTAGAGACTAGTGATTTCTTGTTAACTGCAGTTGTGTTTACTTGTGAAGAGTAGAGCGCAGATTAACATTTGTGTGATGAAATACTTTGTTTTCAAAGAGAGCTTGCTTGTAGTTATCGTGAGATATATGTTTTTTGACAACTTCTTTACTTATGCCCTTAGCCTTCTTCATTACAGAAGTTTGGCTGGCAACGCTATACATCTTTGACCGCAACCACATTTCTTTTATAATGTTCCATTAAGTTCATCCTTCATCTTTCCAATACTTTCTTGTTCACAGTTGAATGCAAAGACTGTCTTTGGGATAGTCGCATGTGTGGTACCACCCATCAGCTCCTTTAGCCACCTCAGTTTCTAAGTCTTTGTAAAAGTCTTCGGTTGGTACGTCTAGAATAAAGAGTCAGTGTCTGTGTAAAGGACTCTTGCTTCTGGTACTGCGGTTTTTAAAGTAGTCGTACAGAAATTTCAACATTAATAATTGACAAACTTAATACAGTAAATTAAAGCCAATAACACCGGCTTGTCCAACTTAACCTCTTTTTCTTCATCATAATGCAACCAAGCTGTCGTTAAATCTTCTAAAGTTTGATAGTTGGGTTTAGAGGCCAACTCTTAATTGCTTGGTTTTCTTTTGTAACTAATCTTACATCTTTACGATTGTGTACGTTCTCCATGGTTTTGCCAAAACAACTGTTGTTCATCAGTTTAAAAAAGTCTTTTCTGAAGCATCAGTGGCTTGGGTTCTAAGATCAGTATTCTTCTTGATGTATGGCCTCATAAAGGGCTCTTGATCACATATAATTATTCTGTGAACAGCTGTCAGTTTCAGTCCGTGTTCAAGTAAAACTGTAGGAGTCTGTAATGGCACACATATTTAGTCTTGTGCTAAGATTGGGAACAAGTTTAGGAGGTTCGATGGGACTCATCTTTAATCTTTCTGCGGCTAGGGGGTATCGTTATGGAGATCGTGTAATTCTTTAGAATATTCTAAGTCTACTTCCAAGATTAGTCCTGCTGGATTATCAGGTGTAAGCTGTGACAACATACCTAACATAGTGTTACATCGTGAGGCCCTTTTATCATTTTAAAGTTTCTCAGTGGGAGCGGTTGACTCATGGCCACCCATACAAATTGTTTGCGTCTAAGTACTTTAATAGTTAGATGGTTTAGTTGGGTCATAGTCGTCTAAATTTTGTTGTTGGCTTTGCAGTAAGGGTGTGAGGCCATGCTAATACCTCCCCTCAGCCTATCTTCAATCATCTGGAGTGTGGGGAGATCAGAAATTAAGTCAATCTTGATGTTTGTAGACTTTAAGAAAGCGTCCCAAGAAAGGCCTGGGGCAGAGATGTAATGTGATGAGTCTAAGTTGTAATGTTTCATGCATGTAGATCTGTAATTCTGAAAGACGTCTGCCAATAAACACACGTCAGCCAATAAGTATTGATCGTGATAATCGCCCATTGTTTCACAGTGTAATTCTGTCAGGCTTTCTGGGCGTATTCATAGTCAGCATCAGTTATATCTTTACCTCTAAGACTAGAAAAGAAAGCGCCTTTAGGAGGAAGTGAGTCTTCATCAAACCTGTCCCACGAGTTCATGTATTCATAAGGATAGACGCCTTTACGCACTAAAGATGGATCAAAGTATTGTTTAGTGATTGGAAAAGTCTTGTAGAGATCCGCTAATTTATCTAAACTTGCCATAAGATGTTGGGCAGAGTCATAAAAAGTAAAGAGTCAAGAGTAAAAGTCATGTACTTTTCTGAAGACTGTGCAATGCAGGTAACCTCTTATATTCAGAAGTCACTGCTTGCATGATAAAATGAGAATCGTAACCTCGTAAGTTATGAAAGAAGATAGGCAGTTTCCATGTCTTAGGGTCAACCTTAAGCTGAAGATTACAATTGTTGTGTGCTGCCCTATAACTTTCCAGTAATGTGATCGTGGTCTCTTACTGCGTTGCTAATAATTCTTTATTATGTGATGGTGTGGAGGGGTAGGGGTGTGCAGGTGAAGACAGGCAGATGGTGAGAAGTGCAGGAACCAAGGGACAGCAGCCGGTCAAGAAGACACAGTGGACGAAGCAGAGTTTTTCTCCTTTTATTTCTCTCCCATGGCAAGGAGCTCAACCAGGAACGCACTCAGCGCACTGAGCACTCTCTCTCTGCCTCTCACGCAGTCGCTCACATCATGGAACTCTAGGGGAACACTCTACTCCATTCTCACACACGCTCTACTTTTATAACAACGTACCGGACCGCAAAGCCAGCACCACGGTGCAGAAGACGAAACGGGCCTCGCGAGGCCGGAACTAACGGAAATTTGTGTTTTCTCTGGCAGCTTCAGTGTTGTCTGGCTCGCTGTCCGTTCAAACTATTAACACATATTTACTATCGATGAAAACCTCAGAACACAAGGAATAAAATGCAGTAAGTCACATTTGACAATTTTGTTCCTGTACTTAATCATTGCTGATTGAATGTCCCAGAGTGAAGCCACTTTTAACAAGCTTACGTCATATTTTCCTTTATTTCGATGAAAAATACCAAACAGCGTGAAATAATTTTGTAATGAATAAAAAGCTGGCATCTCGCTCTTTTCATACATATAAACTTCATTTTCCGAGACAGTGTCTAAGTGGAGAACTTTGCGTTTAAAGTTTGATAGAAAACACAGCTGACTTTTCACCTCGCTGGGCCGTCGGCACCCACTTCTGACACAATTTTCAACTGGAAAATACTCTGTTGAAACGGTCTGTTAAATAATAAATTCTACACATTTTCAGTTGTATTCATAACAAAAATGGAGTCATTAGCAAGATTTCGATCGGGAAGTCCGAATTTCGTAGAATGATAATTTGGATCAAAACTCCGACAGTAAACAAAGAAGGCGACTCGCTAAAGGGACCGGTGCTGTCAGTCATTTCGTATAGTCGCAAGCTTGTACAGAAAAGATCATAGGCATGCGATATACGAAATGAAAGCTTATGGACTTTACTTTTAACATGCATCTTCAGATTCTTCGGTTTTCCTCTTACTTTTTGTAAAATCAAGAATTATTCAATATTCATTCGACAGACAATTGAAAATGGCGCCAAGATTGCTCGTGCGAAATACCAGTTTAGAGAAAATATGGGCTTCCCAGCCCAGTACGGTTGTAATGAATCAAATACATTAATTTTTGTGACTTTAGCAACGTACATACAACTATGTAGGTTCTGAAGTATTCATGATTTTAAGAATTTACACAATAATAAAAAAATGAGGTTCGACCAAGGGAGGTAAGGGGAAGATAACTCTCGAACAAAATATCTCGTCTGAGACGGGTGCCCGAGGAATATACACTCTTAGCACCCGGCTACATCCCCCCCTACTCTGTTACAACCAGCGTCCTCGCTGGCATAAAATGACATAAAAATAAGAGTTATCGAGTAGGAGTGCAAAAATCAATCAATGAAAAAAATGAAGCTTCAACTATCAGTCTTTAAGGCATGGCTACCCCCAAAACAAAACACTTACATCATGCATCAAAACATCAAAACGTCAAAACATCTTGTTCTCCCTCTCATTCTTTGCATTTCAACATTATTCTGACTAATCAAGGGCTTGCTCTTTTAAAAACAATGCGTCTGAAAGCCAGATTCACATCGACCAGAATGGACATGTATTTTAAAACAAAAATTCCGAAAAGTCAAATACAAAATGACTACAAGGATTCCTTTCATAAAACAAAACCCGACTTTGGGTACATAAGTGACTAAAACTGGACTTGATATTTAAAACAAAATTCCAAGTCGGCCATCAGAAATCATTAGGAACAAGTGTTAAAACCCAAAGCACTGGTGGGTACCGAGTGACAACAATGGACTTGTTATTTGAACAAAATTCCAAAATGTCAAGTACCAAAATGACTAGAAGGATTTGTTAAAAATCCAAAACATTGGTAGCACCAAGACTATAAATGACTTGTTATTTGAACCAAAATCCCAAGAGTCAAACATAAAATATACTGGGAAGGATTCCTTTAAATCCAAAGTATTGGTCACCAATGACAAAATTCCATTAAGTCAAATATAAAGTGGCAAAAAACAGATTTTGCTATAGAATCCTTTGTGTCAAGTCCCCAGAAGGTATGATTGGCTGGGTTTTGTCATTTTGAACAAAATTCCCCCCAAAAGTCAAACTCAACCTAGTTCCTTCACAACTACTGTTAGCACAAAAAAAACGGGGGCACATTGGGTAGGCACCGAGTGACAACAATGGCCCTTGTTATTTGAACAAAATTCCAAAATGTCAAGTACCAAAATGACTTAGAGAGGATTTGTTATTTAAAACAACATTCCAAGAAAGTCGGTACAAAATATACTTTGAATGGATTGTTAAATTCCGGGGAAATTGGGTACCAAACGACAACAATGGGCTTGTTATTTGAACAAGATTCCATAAAGTCCGGTACAAAATGAAAACAGAATTTGCTATAAAATCCTTACCAGAAACTGCTGGCTTCTGGAAAACTGTGGCATACATTATCCAACCTGAAGAACAATCAACATATATACTAGCTTGTGCAAAAAAAAGACAAATAATTGGTTAACAACCAGTCCACAGCACCTCTTCCCAAAAGGGGGTATTCAGCGATCTTCATAAATCAGTCCAGGAATATATTTACTGTCTCGTGTAACATCCGACCGAGTCAGTTAAATGAAGAGTTCCTGGTCATCCAGGCGGGCACTGAGGTCATACCTTTTTGTTGGTTTCCCTACCAGACGCGTAGGCCGCCGTGGGTCTGGCGTAGGTGGGCCAGTAGCACATTGAGAACTGGGAGAGCAGCGCGATGTGGTCACCCCGCTACAGCGTCTCCCACCAGCAGCAGGGCCAGGACGAGACCATCTCCGAGCATGGGTCCCATCCCCCAGCACCCCCGGGCGGAAAGTCAACCGGGCTGGGGATGGACCACTGCCAGCAACCACACCCAAGGACGCCCTCACCCGTGGCCCGCGACAAGCAGCACTCCGCAAGGATGTCCGTATTTCGTCCGGAACCATCCCACCACCACCCCTGAAGAGGCCAGGAAGGAAGCCCAAAGGTGGATGCAGGACTGCAGAGGTAGTTGGCTGGCCATGGTTCCGGTCTTCTTGGGCTGTGTCTCCTTGGTCCCTTGTCTTCAATCCTGCTCGCACGCCAGTTGTGATGGTGTGAGGTAAGGGGTGTGCAGGTGAAGACAGGCAGATGGTGAGAAGTGCAGGAATCAAGGGACAGCAGCCAGTCAAGAAGACACAGTGGACGAAGCAGAGTTTTTCCTCCTTTTATTTCTCTCCCATGGCAAGGAGCTCAAACCAGGAACGCACTCAGCGCACTGAGCACTCTCTCTCTGCCTCTCACGCCAGTCGCTCACATCATGGAACTCTAGGGAACACTCTACTCCATTCTCACACCACGCTCTACTTTCATAACAACGTACCGGACCGCAAAGCCAGCACCACGTGCCGAAGACCGAAACGGGCCTCGCGAGGCCGGAAACTAACGGAAATTTGTGTTTTCTCTGGCAGCTTCAGTGTTGTCTGGCTCGCTGTCCGTTCAAACTATTAACACATATTTACTATCGATGAAAACCTCAGAACACAAAGGAATAAAATGCAGTAAGTCACATTTGACAATTTTGTTCCTGTACTTAATCATTGCTGATTAATGTCCCAGAGTGAAGCCACTTTTAACAAGCTTACGTCATATTTTCCTTTATTTCGATGAAAAATACCAAACAGCGTGAAATAATTTTGTAATGAATAAAAAGCGGCATCTCGCTCTTTTCATACATAAAACTTCATTTCCGAGACAGTGTCTAAGTGGAGAACTTTGCGTTTAAAGTTTGATAGAAAACACAGCTGACTTTTCACCTCGCCGGGCCGTCGGCACCCACTTCTGACACAATTTCCAACTGGAAAATACTCTGTTGAAACGGTCCCGTTAAATAATAAATTCTACACATTTCAGTTGTATTCATAACAAAAATGGAGTCATTAGCAAGATTTCGAATCGGAAGTCCGAATTTCGTAGAATGATAATTTGGATCAAAACTCCGACAGTAAACAAAGAAGGCGACTCGCTAAAGGGACCGGCCTGTCAGTCATTTCGTATAGTCGCAAGCTTGTACAGAAAAGATCATAGGCATGCGATATACGAAATGAAAGCTTATGGACTTTACTTTTAACATGCATCTTCAGATTTTTCGTTTTCCTCTTACTTTTTGTAAAATCAAAATATTCAATATTCATTCGACAGACAATTGAAAATGGCGCCAAGATTGCTCGTGCGAAATACCAGTTTAGAGAAAATATGGGCTTCCCAGCCCAGTACGGTTGTAATGAATCAAATACATTAATTTTTGTGACTTTAGCAACGTACATACAACTATGTAGGTTTTTGAAGTATTCATGATTTTAAGAATTTACACAATAATAAAAAATATGAGGTTCGACCAAGGGAGGTAAGGGGAAGATAACTCTCGAACAAAATATCTCGTCTGAGACGGGCCCGAGGAATATACACTCTTAGCACCCGCTACAATTACATATCCAACAGTGCGTAGATGAGTCATAAAGTTCTTGGTCTTCAGGAGTCATAACAATGTCTGAAAGATTCAGTTGGTTGGATAATTGAATTTCGAAGTTGTTTCATCTGCTCTAAAAATCTACCACTGCATTGGGGCCTCTGTAAAATCTCAGGTGTTGTGTGTTGACCGTCTGACCTAACAACAATAAACGCATAAGAACAGATCTGATGGTGGGTTAATAAGGTTGTTATTTGTTCTTGCTGTTGTGGGCCATAGTACTGCGGTAAGAGCAATTCAAAGTCAGCATAAACCACGTACGGGCTCATCTGCATTTTGTGTAAATTCTTAAAACTAACTTTAGACCCTGGTTTAGGTGTGAGAGTTTGGTTTCACAGTCTACAAAACCTTTACAACGAGTTCTATGTTCGGCAGCTGGTTTTATAGTTCGGATTCTGCCCAGACACCTTCTACAAATCTCCTGTTTAGATTTATGCTTTGATGTATATTCTAACAGTCTGCTTATTGTTCTGATTAATACATAATGACTCTTTGTACTATCTGCAAACAGGATCAAGTCTACATGCTTGTCAAGTGGTTCTCCAAAAGTGGGAGCGTTGGAAGAAACCCTTAGAGGCACTATATCAGCTTCTACAGACCATGTGTATACGTTTACAGTGATTGGTTTGTTTTGCTCTTCAAACTGAGATATACTTTCTATACTCACTGGAAAGGTTATGTTATTAAAGTTCAGCTCTTGCTTATATTGTTTATAATTGGAAACTCTTTCTGCGTTCTTTTTGACAGGATGTAAATGAGCTAAAACACACCACATAAAACACATGCTGTCAGGATTTTTTATGTTTAAGACTGCTCGTTTTAAAACTAACTCTCTTGGAAGAGGAAGGTAAGAATTGCCAACTATAGGATAGAACTTTGTTTGTCTCAATTTGATTTCAAGACTGTACCTTCAGACCAGCCAGAACCCCTTAACTTTGCCTCCTCACTTGCATGTTAAACTGTGTAAGCATGTAGTCAGCCCAGTTAGAATTAAAGTCGTGATAGCTGATTACTTCTTTCTGTTTAGTTGAAACCCAGACTGGCATGTTAGTATCGTCAGGCGTTATATAATCAATCAGAACGGCCAACAACACTTTTACTGGCGGCTCCATCTGAAGAGACTCTGGGGTTTTAGAGATAGCATGTGCTACGCTTTCACGAACATTGGTGGGGTTAACGATGTCCACGTCTACTTCGCTAAACATATTGATTAATTGTTTGTCACTACCTTTCACCAGTGCGCTGGCTGGCAGTTTTTCAAACTCAGACGCGTTTGTGAGGCTCATTTTTTAACTCAAAATATTTACGTAGATTAAAAAAAAATAAATGTTAATAAAAGTATGTAAACACGCTTTTTATTCTTCACCCAAGTGTCGCAACACTTCAAGACACGTTAACCTTACAATAACGCCCGCCAATATTTTAGCTTTTTCTGAATCACTACAGTCAATGTTCATCACTTTGATTGCTTCGTTAAATAGTTCACTATTATCTTTTATTATATTGTCTACATCATTCTCAAACCCAAATTCACTAAAATCAATGTTTAATAATTTAATTGTTTCGTCAAATAGGTCATTACAATTCTTTAAATCAGATTCGCTGAGTTCGGCAGCCATTTTTAAATCTAAAATAAATAAAAAAAATAATTGTAAATTCAGCTGTTATTTATTATTACAGTCTATTTCTAATCGTAAAAACTGATCAGGTTTAAAGGTAACAGTTACTCCTTCAAGATCATCAGACACATGCAGGTCAGCATCTTCGGGGGCAATATTATCAAGTGAAATAGCAAAAAACTTTATAATTGGTTTAGGCCAAGACTCTGGGATTTTACTAACGGCTTTCAATACGCTTTCTCGAATAGTTAAGCCTTCAAAAAGTTCTGTTATAAATTCATCAAACATGTTCTTTAACACTTCTTTATCAACTCCAGCATTAATCGCCCACCCAAAATCATCAAATATTTTTGTAAGCTTTATAACTACGTGGGGGTTCATTTTTTAAAACCAGATTAAAAACAGCAATTAAAAAATTAACTAGTCGCTACTCTTGTTTTTGTGTAAAAATCAGAAAAAGTTATGTGTGTGTGTGTGTGTGTGGGGTGGGGGTGGGGGGTTTGCGTGCGTGGGTGGGGGTGGTGGGTGGGTGGGGTGGGGTGGGGTGGGGTGGGGGTGGGGTGTGCGTGCGTGGGGTTGGGTTGTGTGTGTGGGGTGGGGTGGGGTGAGTGCGTGGGTGGGGTGGGGTGAGTGCGTGGGGTGGGGTGTGGGCGTGCAGGAGTTACCTCCCTTTAGTATTATTTTCGGCCCTGTTGAGAGCCTTTTAGGTCGTTGTTCCGCGCGGAACAATGACACAGTTCTGGTGTATTTTTAGTCCTGTGGAGGGCCTTTATAGGTCGTTGTTCCGCGCGGAACAATGACCCAGTTCTGGCAGGAGTTACCTCCCTTAGGCTTGGCTGGGCTAGTATTGATTTTTTCACAGCAGGCTCGTTTTAATCGGCGTTTTGCCAGAACTTGCGAAGGCCAACGCCGCTTTGAATATATTTCAAAATGAGCTTTCTTTTCTCACACAAGCTGTGGATCTTTGGATAGTAAAAAAACAAAATGATAATTCCGTCAGTTTTTTACACAGCATAGGTTCCATCAAAATTTCGTTTTTCAAATAATTATCCCAGGACGCTTTTGGGTTAGATTTTTTGAAAAGAGTT
>JAFLJL010018258.1:38684-53684 GCA_018398815.1 Conus ventricosus
CGCAAACATGGCCTTCCTTCACACACACACACACACACACACACACACACACCTCACTTCCTCTCTCTCTCTCTCTCTCTCTCTCTCTCTCACATATTTAACCTTAGATATAGACAGGCACCTAAAACATGCAACAGCAAAATTCAGATTAGGAATATCTGCATTAGCGATCCATCATTTTAGATATCGATCATGTAATGATTACGGATTTGCTTTGTCCTTTACGTAAAGAGTCAAAGGAAACCGAACTGCACTCCGTCCTGTTTTGTCCAGCTCTCATGAGTATTAGAGAAAAGTTGATTAAACCCAAATACTACAGACAGCCATCTTGTATAAACTGAGCCTACTCTGTTCTTCTACTTCTGGTGAAGTTGTTAAAACATTTTCTTTGTTTCTGTTCAAATGCTTTAAGTATAGAGAAATTTACACTTCTGAAATTATCCCCCGAATTATTCGTGTTTTGTTTAGGAATTTAATTCCATTGTTTATGACTATGGTGCTATGAATGTTCACACACCCTTCATTAAGAGCCTTGGCCTATTATGTGAATAAATCATCTGACTCTGAATTCTCTCTCTCTCTCCTCTCTCCTCTCCTCTCTCTCTCTCTCCTCTCTCTCTCTCTCTCTCTCCACAGTCCTTCGAACCCTCCCCCTCCCCCTTCCTCCACTCCTCGCTTTCACACGACACATTAACCCCCCCCCCCCCCACACACACACACACACACAAGAAAACACACACACACACACACACACACACACACACACACACACACACACACACACACACACACACCAAAAAAAACCAACGTTTCAAGAGCGTGAACTCGACGCCAGCTAAGGTCAACAAGGGAGACAATTGCCGCGCCGTAGTTGACCAACAGTATGTTTGAAGGGCAGAGTAAACTGGCGAGGCTTAAAGCTTTCACACTACTTCCTGCCGTTTCAAACGCCCCCATCCTCTACTCCTCCTTGCTCCTCCTCTCCTCCACGCATCCCTTCCATCCAAACACATCACTTCTCTCTCCCTCCCTCCCTCCTCCCTCCCCCCTCTCTCTCTTTATTCATAAATGAATTGATCTCAGAAATACTTGAAAAGGGACGATAAGTATGGAACAGAGTTATGGGTATGGATAAAGCTGTTGCTGAAATAGAAAAAGTTCACTTGTTTGCTTTGAAAAGATTCTTGGGGGTGCAACCTAAAACGCCAAACGATTTTGTGTATGGAGATGCAGGCCGATATCTTATGTACATCAACTCCTATTTGCGATGTATTAGTTACTGGTTGAAAATTCTGCGTATGCATGATAAACGATTACCCTGTAAGGTGTGTAAAATGTTGCTTAGCCTAGAATTAAGAAGTAAGAAATGTTGGGCATCTGACATTCGAGATGTTTTGTATCTAAATGGGTTTGGGTTCGTCTGGGTCAGTCAAGGTGTGGAAAATGTCGATATCTTTTAAAAGAACTACGTCAAAGGTTGATTGATAACCGATGGTAAAATGGGAGGAACACGTTCAAAACAGTGACAGGTATGCTTTTTTTTATTTATAGAACATTGAAATCATCTAGGAATTGTGAAGCGTATCTTTTGCTTGACATTGATAGACATTTGAAAAACTATATGACAAGAATGAGATTTGGAAAAGACAATACATTCGCACAGAAGCATTGGTATACTAATGTTGATGAAGATGCTATTCTGTGTCCGTTGTGTAAGAATGCCAACGAGGATGAACAACAGTTTTTGGCTGTGCTGCCCTGCCTGCCAAGATTTACGGTATGATTTTCTTTTTATCCCCCCCCCCCCCCCCCCCCCAGCAATGTCTAAAAAGCCGTGTCTGTTTAAAGCTGTATTGCTCATGGCAAATTGAAATTGAATTATATTGAAGAATGTTTGCATATATTTGTATAAAGCATTCAAAAGACGTACTGTACTACTCAGTTAAAGTATTCTTAGATCACCCAGTCAGGATGGATTAGTGTTCAACTGTCATGTCATGTTATACAATTGTCTAATTATTTATTGTTCATTCAAAAGTGTATTGTCCATGTATTGTACCCCTTCAGAAGGGGCCATGGCAGAGACTGAATAAACTTCTGTTTCCGCTTCCGCTTCCGCTTCACTCTCTCTCTCTTCTTCTCTCTCCCCCTCTCCTCTCTCTCTCTCTCCTTCTCGCTCTCGCTCTCTTTCTCTCTGTCTGTCTGTCTGTTCTCTCTCTCTCTCTCTTCTCTCTCTCTCTCTTCCTCTCTCTCTCTCTCTCTTTCTCTCATACACTCCTTTACCTCCTCTTTCTTTTCCACCCCCACTGTTTTCAGTCTTGCTGTCTTCGTCTCTTGGTCGTTGAATCCTGACTCTGACAGCAGTATTTGCCTGGTGAAGCTTTTTTTTGTTTTCAGATAAAGCAAAGACCTGGAGTGCCAGAATGACGCCGAAAGCAATAGGAATCTTCGCTGAGGAGGTTTTCTGCTCACAAGTGCCTCACATCCAGCGCAGACTGTCACTGCAGTTGGAAGAGAAGAGGAAGGTGAGAAATGGTGTTTCTGACAGTGTTTGGGCCGGTCACCAGAGATGGCAAACAAGTGTGTGTGGTGTGTGTGTGTGTGTGGTGTGTGTGTTGTGTGTGTGTGTGTGTGTGTGTGTGTGTGTGTGTGTGTGTTGATGAAGATGTGTCCGTTGTGTAAGAGTGCCAAAGAGGATGAACAACATTTTTTGCTGTGCTGTCTTCTTGCTTTCAAGATTTTGTTGTTGTGATGGTGTGGTATGAGAGAGAGAGGAGAGAGAGAGAGAGATGAGAGAGAGAGAGAGAGAGAGAGAGAGAAGAGAGAGAGAGAGAGAGATTTAGTTTTCAGACAGTTAGATGTGATTTGTCTATCATTACATTTTTGATTTTATTATTTTACTTATAAATGTTAAATGTTTTCCTGTTAAGTTTCCTTTATGATTTTTATGTCATTCAGATGTTATTTCTATTATTTTCGTTTCTAATTAACCTATTAAGATTTTTAACATGTCAGTACAACATATGTTAATTGACAGTAAATGGTTTCAGTCAGTCGTGAGTGTGTGTGTGTGTGTGTGTGTGTGTGTGTGGTGTGTGTGTGTGGTGGTGTGTGTGTGTGTGGTGTGTGTGTGTGCGTGCGTGTGTGTGTGGTGTGTGTGTGTTGTGTGTGTGCGGGTGTGTGTGTGTGTGTGTGTGTGTGTGTGTGGTGTGTGTGTGCGGTGTGTGTGTGCGTGTGTGTGTGGTGTGTGTGTGCGTGTGTGTGTGTGTGTGTGTGTGGTGTGTGTGTTTTGTGTTGTGTGTGTGTGTGGTGTGTGGTGTGGGACCCCCGACGACAAGGGGGTTTGAACTAAAAATCATGACGAGCCCCGCTTTTTTGGGAAAAATGTTTGTTCACATACAATTTTTTTATGTTTGATTAAAAAAATCCTTTGCACTTCTTTAGCCCCAAGGGGCCCCCTTTTGGGCCCAAACCCGGTAAAAGGAAAAACCGGGCCCTGCAGTTGTGTGTGTGTGGGTTGTGTTTTTGTGTGTGTGTGTGTGGGGTTTGTGTGGGGGTGTGTGTGTGTGTGTGTATGTGTGTTTTGGGGCGCGCGCGGGGCGTGTGTGGTGTGTAGATTTGGAAAATTTACTGGTCCTCTCCTCAAAAAATTTTAAACTATTTCGGTGTTTTAGGGGAAAAATTATGGTTTTAACGGATTTAGGTTTTTTTTTTCCCTTAAACCCTTTAAATAAAATATTCTTCATATTTTTTTTGGAGACTCAAGGGGTTTTTTTAACGAAAAAGTTAAAGGATAAACTTTTTTTTTAACGTTTTTTTATGTTAATTGATGTTTGGGATTGATCGATCAAATTAGTTATTTAAATTTTTAGTTTTTAAAGTAAATTTTTAAATTTCATTAAATTAAATTTAAATTGGGTCTCTTTAAAAGCATTGTATTAGCATACATTTTGGGGCTCGTTTTTTCCCCCAAAATTCTTTTCATATCTTATTTGTGATTGGTAAGGAGAGCTATCGGATTCAACCCTTTCGGGTGAAAACCCGGCTGAGCGAAGGTCATGCCGGCAGCGAGCCAGGCTGCCCTTTTGCAGTGGTGACACAGGGGTCGAGGTCGTGACCTCAGGTTGTGGTTTAAACCAGTGCCAAAGGTTTGTTGATATACTTCTAAATGCCCTGGCTTTGTTTTTGAAGTGTCGATTGGTTGTGAAAAAAATTATGGCTCAAAGTAACGGGCCCTTCTAAACTGAACCCACGTAATCTCCCATTTCCCCTCGCTCTTGTTTGCTTCTTTCTTGTGCCCTTCCGATTTTGCACTCTTAAACATTAAAGACGTTTACCACCCAACTCATTTCCCGTCTTTTGCTAATTTAAAATTAGGTTTGTAAGCCTATAAAAAATATAATAAAGGGGCGCCCCTGTTTTTTATTCTGGTTTTAAAAAAGGAAAAAAAAAAAGCTACCCCCAAAGGTTTGCAGGTCAGCCCCAGAGAAGTAGTGTCCGCAATTGCCAAAACCAACCAGCTGGGGAAATCCTGCACCCCCCTTTGGGGAACCCTGCGTGTGTGTTCACGGGGATGAGGACACACACGGGGATTCAGCTTGAGCGATATGTTTAGAGAACTCGCTGAAAACCCGGGTCCGGGATCTTCTTTTTAAAAATTGTTTTGGCGGTTGCCCATTTAGTTTGTGTCACGTGTTTCCCGGAGGAGTGTTTTAGGGTTTTCCCAGTTTTTTTATAGATGACAGTTTTGGTTTAAACCCTTTTTGAGATTCATCACCCAAAACACTTACATATTTTGTTTTTCTTTCTTTTTTTATGGAGCCCGGGCCTTCTCCAACTTTTCCTCCATTTTTTTTCCCCCATTTTTTTTTTTTTTTTTCTTTTTTTTTTTTTGAAACAGTGGGGGCTTATCCTGCTATTTTTAATTTTTTTTTTTTTACCTGTTTTTTTTCCCCCCCCCCCAAAGAGACCCCACATCATTATGCTTCGTGTGTTTTTGGGGTTGTGTGTGTGTGTGTGTGGTGTGTGTGTGGGTTGGGTGTTTTGGTTTTTAAACAGATGGGCATTTTTTTTGGGATCTGATGTTTTAGGTTTGGTAAAAAGCATTTGGGTTTGGAAAAAACGTGTGGTGCACTGACACTTTCATTCTGCATGTTCACCCCGTGTATCATTTCTATAAAATAAAAATTACCACGCCCCTCTCCGCTCCCCCCCTCCCTCATCCTCAACTTTCCGCTCCTCTTTTCTCTTTTCTTCTCTCTCTTTTCTCTTCTCTCTTTATCTCACTCTCTGTTTGTTTGTTTTTTTTTTTTCTGTGTGGGTGTGTTGTTGTGTGTGTGGGTGTGTGTGGTGTTTGTGTTGGTGTGTGGGTGGGGGTTTGTGTTGTGTGTGTGGTGCGCGCGGGGCGGGGCGCGCGCGCGCGAGGTGTGTTTTGTGGTGTGTGTGGGTATGTGTGTGTGTGTGTGGGGTGTGTGTGGGTGTGTGTGTGTGTGTGTGTGTGTGTGTGAGCCACAAGCGGGTGGTGTGTGTGTGTGTGGGGTGTGTGTGGGTGTGTGTGTGTGTTGTGTGTTGTGTGTGTATGTGTGTGTGTGTGTGTGTGTGGTGTGTGTGGGGGGTGTGTGGGTGTGTGGTGCTTCTCCCCCCCCCTCCCCCCCCCCCCCCTTTTTCTTTTGTACTCTCTCCCTCCCTGGGTCACTCTCTCTCTCTCTCTCTCCCACTCTCTCTTCTCTCTGTCTGTCTGTCTCCTTTTTCTCTCTCTTGTCGGGTTGTCTCCCCCCCCCCCTTCTCTTCTCTGAAACATTAACTCCAATACTTCTTCACATGCCATTTTTTAAAGTTGGTGTAGACCTATAACCAACGCAATATTCATTTTGATTACCTCGTCGCCACCCACCCCCCCCCAACCACTGTGATCAACATTGCATCATCATCATCTAAACTTTATCTTTCCATCATCATCATAAATCACATATCATCATCCCCTTAACACCTGCACCCCACCACCCCCCCGTACCCCCCACCACCAGCCACACCACCTTCATCATCATCTTCATCATATCATCATATCTTTTCATATCTCCATATCATTTCATCATCACCTTTCCATCATCTTTTTCTTCATCACCCTCATCATCATCCCCAACGTCACCCATCACTATTTCACCATTTTTCATTATCTTTCTTCATCATCATCTTCTCTCACTTTCATCTCCTCATTATCAACCCTTTCATCATCTTCATCACCCATCATCTTCATCTTCTTCATCATTATCATCACCCATCAAAATCATCATCATCTCCTAGTAGGAAACTCCCCATCGAGGGGAAGCCTGTGGAGGGGTGGGTTGGTAGGTTGGTGGGCCCGGCTGGATCGTTTGTTGGGTGGCTGTTTGGTGGTATTTGGCTGGCTGTTAGGGGGCCTGTTGGGCTGGTATTTGGTGGTGTTGGGCTGGCTATTTGGCGGGCTGTTGGGCGGGGCCATTTGGCGGGGTGTTGGGGGGGTATTTGCTGGTTATTTGGCTGGGTTTTTGGCTGGTTTTGGGGCTGGTATTTGGCTGGCTTTTGGGGCTGGTTTTGGTGTGTTGGGTGGTCTTTTGGCTGGCGGTTGGGCTGGTATTTGGTGGCTGTTGGGCTGGCAAATTGGGGGGGGCCGGTTGGCTGATTGGTTCGCGGGGTTGATCGGCTGGGGGGGCGGTGGTTGGTACTCCGACATCGTCCAGGAAAAAAGCAGGCAAACCCGGGCTGGCTAGCGGGACCGAGATTTCGGGTTGCCCTTGCTTGGAGGACGGACAGGTTGACGGCACGCCAAAGCCTCAAAAGGCGACGGTATCAGACAGGGTGGGAGCAGTGGGTGGGGGGGGGGGGTGAAGGCCAAAAAGATGGGAGGGGGGAAAAAGAGGGGGCCCGCGGGGGGGGGGGGGGGGGGGGGGGATGGAGGGGAGGAAGAAAAAATTTTTCCGTTCATCGTTTGGTTTACGTCGCTGTCTTGTTGGTTTTTGTGTCTTGTTTATTTTAAAATTTTTGTTTTTTGTAAATTCCGTGCAGCCGTAACGTTTCTCTTTGTTTTTTTTCCTTTTGTTTTTGCTGTCATTTAAAAAAAAACTCCCGAATTGTTTTTTGACCTTTGTTTGTTTTCGTGTGCTGTTTGCTGCTGTGTTCTGCTGCTATTCTGATGTTTTGCTGTTTCTGCTGCTCCTGCTGCTGTCGCCCGTCGTCGTCGTTTTTGTTGTTGTTTTTGGGACGATGTTGATGTTGTTTTAAAATTTAATACAGCTGCCGGGGTTTTTTGGTTTCTTTTTTGTTTTTTTTGGCTGTTGTTAGAAACAATGTTGCGGGTTTGTTGCTGTTTTTGGGTTGCTGTTGTTGTGTTGTTGTTATTGTTTTTGTTTTTAAAAACCCACTGCTCCCCGGGTTGTCAATCACTTTTTTTCGTCGTCGTTGTTCTCAAAATGTTCTGTGGGGGTGATTTTTTTGGATGGTTCTAGCTGTTGTTGTTGTTGGTTGTTTTTGAAGAAATTTTCCTCAAAATAATACTTCTAGTTCGTTTTTTGTTTTTTTTTTTTTTTTCTTTCTCCCTTTCTTTTTTATTGAAAATTTTGCGGGTTTTTGCTGCTGTTGCTGCGTTTCAGTCACAAAACCCCTCCCCCTTTGCATTTACAACTATTTTACTGCTTTTTTTCCCTGCGTCACACGTCGGCTGGGCGTGAGCCCCTGTCGCAAAGTGGCCCTTTTTTGTAGTTGTTTCCCCTGTGACAAACCCCAAAAAATATTTGTTGTTGCTGTTTTTTTTCGGGAAAAGGATGAAATTTTAAAGGCAGCATCGGGTTTGCGTTCGGGGGGGAAAGGAGTGGGGGGGTGAGAGGGAGGGGAGGAGACGGGGGAGGGGGGGGGGGGGCCATCTGGAGGGTAAAAACCCCACGTCAAAAAAGTAGAAAAATAAAAACCAAGAGACAATCTAAAAAGTATTGCCCCGCACTTTTTGAGGAAAAACAGCTTAGCGCGCCCCCAAGTGTGTGGTTTTGTGTGTGTGTGTGTGTGTGTTTGTGTGTGTGTGTGTTTGTGGGGTGGGTGGTGTGTGGTGCCTTTTTTGGCCCCCCCCCAAAATCATGTTTTGCGAGCCCCGGGAAGTGTACATCCCTTTGAAAGACACATTTATACAAATGGGAATGCGTGTGCGCGCGACCAAAACAAAAACACACCCGCGCGCGCCGCAAACACACCACACACCAAAACACACACACAAAACCACCACAACACCCCACAAAAAACCCCACAAAACACACACGCGCATGCCCCCCCCACACACACACACACACACACACACAACACACACACACCCACACAAAAGGGCACGCACGCACGAAACCCCACGCACGCACGACGCACGCACGCACGCACGCCGCAGGGGCCCGACCCGCAGGCACGCACGCCGCAGCACGCACAAAACCACACACACACACACCCCACACACAAAACACCCCAAACCACACACGAAAACACGCACCACACACACACAACACACCCCACCACCAACACACCCCAAAACCACAAAACCCCAACACACCCCCAACACACACACACACGGGAATTTTAGTGCGCGCGCTCAGGCAAAAACCCCAATTTAACAAGTTACAATAGATAACACAAAAATTTTTTACCCCACAGAACAGAGATAATGACACACAGCCACACGACAACACAGGGGGCCCACACAACCACACATACACAACACCACAAAAACACCCCACCCACACAAACCCACAAAAACATATATATATATATATTTTATAATATATATAAAATTTTATATATATATATATATATTTTAATTTTATGGAAAAGGGTTTAGTAAATTTACCAGCGGGATATTTTAAAAAAATCCCTAAACCGAATGGGGGCCCATTTTTTAAAAAATTTAAGGGTTTTTTAAAACTATCTCCCGCGTTTTGTTTATGCAATGCAATCATCAGGATGTGGGGGGTCTGGCTGCCGGTGTTTTATAATCCCTTGGTTGCTGTCTCACGTGCGGTCTGTGTTTTCGGTGTTTCGGGTTCTTGTTCATGATGGGAATTTCCATTTGGGGCCCTGCAGTTTTTTTAACCCCATTTTACCCTGGGTATTTAAAGTTCCCAGTTGTGGTTTGCATGTATTATGTACTTTTTTTTGGGGGCCCCATAGGTTACTCTTTTGAAATGTTGTTGTATGGTGCTGCTTTTTTCTATTTTTTCCAGGATTATTTTTTATTTATCTTTTTCTTTTTGAGTTCCAGTGTTTTTACTCAATTCTTTTGGGGTTTTTGTATCTTTCTTTGTTAAATGAGTTTGTGGTTTGATATTATTTTTAAAATTTGGGTTTTTCATTGATACCTATATATGTTTCTTCTGCGTTCTTGATTTTTCAGTGGTTTGGGTACCCCAATTGCTGTTGTAGAGGCATTTTGTTGCTCAGAGGGCATGTTCTTTCTTGATCTTTGAAGGTTTCCCTTTCATCCCCCTGTTTTTTTTTCTGTACTGCTTTTCATTTTTTTTGGGTTTGAATAAATGATTTTTTTAAAGGTTGGATACATGAGTTTGATTTTTGATGCTGTTTTTTTTGGGAATTTCTTGGAAATTTGTGCTTTTTTGGGGAATTTGATGTTTGTTAGGATTTTTAAAGAATTCTTTCCCTATATTTTTTTTTTCACTCTTCCTCTTTGGGGGGGGTTCCCCCCCCTTTTTAAGATCTTTCTTTTCCTGTTTTTAAAAACAAGAAGAAAAACCTTTTTTTAAAACATTTGAAATAGTAGACTTTACACATCTATAATAAAGGGATTCCCTCACAAAGTTTAAAAAATTTCCCAGAAAAATACACTAAAATATCGGGTAAAAAATTGGAAACCCCTTTTTCCCCCTAAAAAGAAAACTCTACTAACCCCAGAAAAAATAAATTGGACCAAGGCGCAAACAAAAATTTCAAATTTTTGATGTAAATGGGTTCGTATGAGGGTTTGGCCGAAAAACTTGCAAAACTCGTCGGATTTTTCCGCTTTTAAAAACATTCAAAAGAAATTTGGGGAAACAAGTGGGATTTTCAGGGCGACGGCCTCGCTGCGCTGAATGACAACCCTAGAAACATTGAAATAAGAAAAAAAAAATGTTTTTAAAAAATTTTTCCAAAACCCAAAAAAAAATTTCCCATGAAGCAAATAAAAAAATAGTGAATATCTAGATATAAGTTTTATCTCAACCAGCACAATATAAAAATTTCAAAAAACCCAAATTTTATACCCTGCTATGTAATTCAATTTGTAACCATCCACCTTCCATCTAAAAAAAAAATTTCCCCCGAGGCTAAATAAGAGATTATCTCCCCTGTCATGCAAAGAAACAGCATTCAATTTAAAGCTGGAAAAAAGAATATCAAGAAGGTTACCCAAAAGTGGCTACAACTACCCAAACTACAATATGACCCCGTTTTAAAGACATGGGACCAAGAAGAAAAGGAAAAAAAAAGGTTCATATGGTACAAACCCCCTATGCCCGGGAAGAGTGAAAACAAAAAATGGGAAAAAATTTTTTAGAACCTAACATCTCATTCCCAAAAGAGCAAAATTATCAGATATTCAACCAAAAAAAAGCATCAAATTAAAATACTCTGTAGCCCAAAACCCTTTAAAAAAAATCTTGATTCAAACCCCAAAAAAATGAAAAGCAGTACAGAGAAAAAAAGGGGTGATGAAAAGGGAAACCGGGAACGGGTTTTAAAAAAGAAACAGTGCCCCCTTTAGCAACAAATGCCTCTTTTAAAAAGCATTTTGTACCAAGCCCCTTTTTAAACATCAGAGAACCCCAGAAAAAAACATTTTATAGGGATCATGAAAACCCAATTTTTTTAAAATAGATATGCCAAAACCCCAAAAAGTCATTTAACAAAAAAAATCCCCAAAAACCCAAAAAGAATTGATTTAAAAAAAATCGGAAGTCAAAGGGAAAAAGATAGAATACAATTTTAAACCCGGGAAAAAATTAAAGAGAGCACCATACAACAAAAAATTTCAAAAAAATGTAACCTATGTCAACAGAAAAGTACATAATACTATGCAAACCCACCCAAAGGAAATTTTAAATTTTTAGGATAGGGGGAAAGGTTAACAACCTTTCCCAAAGGGGAAAAAAAATTCCCCATCCCGGGGAACCCGAACCCCGAAACCACCCAAAAAAAAGAGCACGTGATGACCCGAAAAAACCCAAGCAGTTAAAAACACCGGCCCGCCCCAGACCCACCAATCCCGTTTATTGGGTTTCCTGAAACAGCGCTGTAGATAGTTTTAAACCTTACTTTTTAACAAATATATATATTATATTTATATATTATATATTTTATTTTATTATATATATATTATAATATATATATATATATATAAAACAAATAATAAATTCCCAAAGGGTAAAATACCCCGCCCCTTTTAGAAAATTAAGAGCAAACTTTGGGGTTGCAATGCTGCCCAAAAAATATTGAATTATTAAAAAAAGGGTTGCTTTTGTCTTAATTGACGAAAAGGGGGGGAAAAAAGCTTCCTATTTGCAGTTTGGGAGTGATTTTTGCCAAAATAAACAGGTTTTGATTTTATTTGGGGGAATGGGAAAAAAAATTGCTAATATGAATGTTATTTCCCCTTTTTCGTAATTTTTAGAATTTTGAGCAAGCTTTTTTTTATAATTCCAAAATTTCTTCAGTCATTGGGAACCCCCCCAAGTGCCTTTTTGTTGCTTTGGGAAAGGTGCGCGGTTTTTATCTTTGGGAAATTTTTTGTTTGTTTTATTTTTGTCCCTTTGGGGTTCATTCCAAGAAAAAAACCCTCAGATTGTGCCCTAAGGGAATTTTTTTTATTTTTTACTTTTCACAAAAAAAGTGCTTGTTTTGCTCCTTTTTAAAGATTTTTTTGGGTTCTTAGGTGGCCCCTTTTGGGTTGGTCTTTTTAAAAAACAACAAAAATACTACGGTAGCACACCCCGCCTTTTTTGTGATTGCATTTTTTCTTAAAAACTGAAAAGGCAGAGGAGTCAAGTTACCACTTTCCGGGGGTTTACTGGGGAAAAAACAATAAGGTTTCCCCCAAAACAAAAAAAAAAAAAAAAAAAAAAAAAAAAAAAAAAAAAGAAAAATTTTTTTAAAAAAAAAAAAAAGAAAGTTTAAAAAAAAAAAAAAAAAAAAAAAAAAAAAACAAAAAAAAAAAAAAAAAAAAAAAAAAAAAAAATAGAAAAAAAAAAAAAAAAAAAAAAAAAAAAAAAAAAAAAAAAACTAAAAAAAAAAAAAAAAAGTAAAAAAAAAAAAAAAAAAAAAAAAAAAAAAAAAAACAAAAAAAAAAAAAAAAAAAAAAAATAAAAAAAAAAAAAAAAAAAAAAAAAAAAAAAAAAAATTAAAAAAAAAAAAAAAAAAAAAAAAAAAAAAAAAAAAAAAAAAAAAAAGAAACAAAAAAAAAAAAAAAAAATAAAAAAAAAAAAAAAAAAAAAAAAAAAAAAAAAAAAAAAAAAATTAAAAAAAAAATCTTCTTAAAAAAAAAAAAAAAAAAAAAAAAAAAAAAAAAAAAAAAAACCCTTAAAAAAAAAAAAAAAAAAAAAAAAAAAAAAAAAAAAAAAAAAAAAAAAAAAAAAAAAAAAATTTTTTTTTTTTTTTAACCCCCCAAACCCCCTTTTTTTACCCTTTTCCATTCTTTTTTCCATTTCCCCTTCACCCCCCCCCCCCCCCAAACAAAAAAAGCCAAATCCTTTTCCCGGCTCTTTCCCTTTCCCAAAAAAAAACTTTTGAAAACCTCCCTTCTTTCAAAATTTTTTTTCCCCCCTCCCTCCTTTAAATTCCCCCCCCCCCTTTCCCCCCCCCCCTTTTTGGAAAACTTTATTACCCCCCCCCCCCCCCCCCCCCCCCAACCCCCCCCCCCCCCCCCCCCAATTGATGGGGGTGTCAGTTTCCCGCTTAAATTTTCACAGATCCTGTTTTGAAAAAGGGAAGACCTTTACTGGACGGGCAGAGCACTAACAAAAATACAAAATCTCGGGGCTTTTTGAAGATAGCGGGGTACCCATGGCCCCCCACACACACACACAACACGCACACCACACACCCAAAACCCCAACAACACAAAAACAACACCACACCCCACACACAACACCCCTAAAAACTACCCCAAAACCCCACACACACACCCCACCCCACACACACAACACACTAACAAAACCCCACAACACACACACAACAAAACACACCACACACACACCCCCACACAAGTACTTTAATTTGACTTGATTTGGAAAACCCCCAAATAGTAAATGTGGGACGCACTGTACCCAAGCAGCCAAATTATTTTTATTTTGAATTGAATTTTTAAAAATTTCGTTCGATTTTCCCCGCACTTTTGACGCGAAGGCGTAGCAAAAAAACATCTCTCTTTTCTCTCTTTCTCTCTCTCTTCTCTCTCTTCTTCCTCTCTCTCTCTTGTTTGGGTTTTATGTCTGTTGGGTTTTCTACCCCCTTAAAATGCCCCGTTTTCTTCGGGTTTTCTGTCTCTTTTTTTCTGTCTATCTGTTTGTCTGTCTGTCTGTTTCCCCTCTCTTCTCTCTTCTCTTCTCTCTCCTCTCTCTCTCTTTTCTTTTCTTCTCGTTCAGCTAGGTCTGAACGGGTTTTGGCCCGGTGTCCATCAATATTCTGTGTTTGTCCCCCCTGGAAGATGAAGGAAGAGGGGGGGCAATACTTTTCGGGCATGGCCCAAACCCGGGATTTTCCCCTCTGAGGGCTTTATTTTAAACCCGGGAATTTCCCTTAAAAAAAACAGAACGATCACCGAGGCCCCGGGCGTTTATGGGGCCCCGGGAATAAAACGGCAGTTCACCTTTAAACCCTTGTTAAAAAAAAGGGATCGCCGCTTCTCTCTTTTAAAGCCAACAACAATGGCACCCTTTTTAAAAGACACGGGGCCCGGGTTTAAAAAAGTTTTTCTTTCAAGCCAGCTTCAGTTCAAATTTACCCAAGCGTGTGATTTTTCTGCAATAAAAAAAGGGTTTTTACAGAAAAATTAAAACCAAAGCATGAAGAGAGTGGGGATATTTTTTCCCCGGATTGTTTTTCACCTTGTCGACCTCCGGGGGGAGGTAGTGAAGTTTAAAAGGCGGGTTTCCAGAAGCATGGGTTAGGGGTTTCCCCAAAAAAGGTTTATATATAAAGATATTCTGATGGGGGTTCACAAAGCTGTGCTAAAAAAAAAAGGGGAATTCTGACTAGGTCACAAAAACTGTGGGTTTATTTCAAAGCTTTTCTTGGCCCCCACAAAGTGTGACTATATACAAAACATTCTCTGGGGTCCCAAAGCGTGTACTACCCCAAAAAATTGACTGGGCCCCCCCAAAACTTTTGGGGCTATATACAAACATACTTGGGTCGCCCAAAACTGTGATTATTCACCCAACCCCCGTTTGGTTATGCACAAAGCACACTGTGATTGGGTCCAAAAGTAAGTTATAACAAAGCATACTGGGGTGGGCCCACAAGCTCTGTTACCCAAAACCCACAAAGCTGTGATTTTTGTACAAAGCACAAATGTGAAATTTGGGTCCCCAAAGCTGTGACGGGTTCAAGCTAATTTTGACTGGGCCCCCACAAAGTGTGATATATACAAAGTTTCCCTGGGTGGGTCCACAAAGCTGTGGGTATATACAAAGCACACCCTTTGGGGCTGGGTCCCCAAAGCTTTGGATATATACAAAGCATTTGATGGCCCCCAAAGCTGTGACTATTTACAAAAACACCCATGCTGGGCTCCCCAAAGCTGTGACAAAATACAAAGATTTCTGTTACTGGGAATCCGCCTTTCTTCAAAGACTTACTTTGTCCCAGCTTTTTGCGATACGGCTCTTACTATTGAAATTTTGCCCCAACCCGGAAAATAGTGTTAAAAAAAACCCCTTTTTGATGGGTCCTTTTCTTTCAAAAGAAAGTCTCCTTTCAAAAGATAAAACCCGGGGTGGCACT